>MJUU01028772.1:5013-20499 GCA_002080025.1 Modiolus philippinarum
GTATCTCTAATAGTATGGGTTCTATAAGGGGTCCAAAATTTCGGGAATGGCCCAAAATGCAATTTTTCCTAAGTCAAGTACTAAGGACATACTATATATGTTTTCGGGGTATCTTTGTCATTCTAAATCGAATGGAGACATTTGTTAAGCCCTATCTCTAATAGTATGGGTGTAAAAGGGGTCCCAAATTTCGGGAATGGCCGAAAATGCGATTTTTTTCTAAGTCGAGTACTAAAGACATGTCATACATGTATTCGGGGTAACTTTATGCTTCTAAATCGAATGGAGACCTTTGTGAGGTGGTATCTGTAATAGTTTGGGTGCTACGAGGGTCCAAAATTTTGACAAGGGGGTCATTTGGTGAATTTTAACAAAGGGGCACTCTGCGTTTTTCCAGGCTTGTGACTGGCTACCCTATGGATAGGCCGCATTACCCCCACCCCCTTTCCTTCTTTTATTTACATCGAGTCGTTGCTGTCTTCGATTGGTGGTGGTTCGAATCCGTCCAATACGTCATCTAACAGATATTTTCTTTTTTTCACTGCATATTGCCAAGATTCCCTGGTGTCGTAGTCTTCTTCATCTCTTAAACGTTTGGCTGTATCTCTGATCTTTTTGTGAATTGGATCTTTGTTGAAATCCTGCATCCAGAACACCGTTTCCAGGTATTCATTTCTCATATGGTCTCTAAAAAGTTTATTCATGTCTTCATATGCGGCTAAACGAGCCTTTTCGGAGTCGTGTCCTTCTTCCATCAAATCTTCTACTTTCTTGTTGTATTCTGGTTCGAGTTTGTCAAATGTTTGATTCACTATCAGCCTCCATGGAGACTCTTGGTCATCTTCATCATCAGTGCTTTCGTCCGTGGACTCTTCTGACGTGTTAGAGTCGTTACTTTCTTCGTTGCTATAGGCAGATTCGTCAGACTGATTGCTTTCTTCTGATACATTGGACTCTGTCTCCGATTCAGTTGGCGAAGTATCTTCCATGTCGTGTTTCTGACTCTTGTGGCGTACGAGATTGAAGTGACGATTGGTCGTGTATTCACAAAGGTCGCAGTGATACATTATAGACGTCTTCCTTTCTCTGGATTCGAAGAACGAATGACGCTATATAACAGAACAAAGCTTTAAATAAGGTCAGATTGGGAATGTCGCTGCTCGCGTGCTCGTTTCACTGCTCGTGTGCTCATTTCGCTGCTCGTGCTGCTCGCGTGCTCATCTCGGGAATATTGCTGCTGCTGCTGCTGCTGCTGATGCAGCTGCTGCTACAGTCGTTATGCGGTGGGAAAAGCGACAAATTCGCTGTTTAAAGGTATGTTCACTTGCTCATTCCGCTGCTCGTTTTCACTGCTCGCGTGCTCATTTCGCTGCTCGTGCTACTCGCGTGCTCATCTCGGGAATTTAGCGGTAAGTGGTGGTGGTGACAAGTGCCTTGTGGTGGGAAAAGCTATAAATTAGCCGGTTAAAGGTATGCTCACACTGCTCGTTTTCTATGCTCGTGTGCTCATTTTGCTGCTCATACTGCTCGCGTGCTCATCTCGGGAATTTGAGAGGAGGATTTGGGCCTTAAAAGGAGAGGAGGAGTGAAAAAGTAAAATATTTTTATTTTTTTTTTAATAATTTTTTTTTATTATTTTAGTCCCAGTCCCCATTCCCAAACCCCTGGTTGCTTCATGGTTGGGAAAATAAAATATGTATATATGTATATAAGTTGGTTATTTAATGCCCAATTGAATGAAAAGTATATAGATACAGGAAACAATAAAAGGAAATGCACCATAAATCAACAATGATACAGAACGAAATAAAACAATAAACAGATGCAAAAGCTGGGGTAACGTTAGGACAAAACAAAACATGGACTCCAGAGTACACAAAACAAAGGGGAGATAACTGAGACAAAAGACAAAGGGTAAAAGGTATCACAAAAAATAAATCGATACCAACGCAATGGTTGAGTTAAGGTTATAAGTTAAACACAAGTACAGAAAAAATTTAGTACTGGACAAAAAAATATCAGAATGATAAAGTACATACACAAAGAATAAAACCTCTATTCGCAATGGTTATTCAAGCAACACGAGAGAAGGCATCAAAATAGAAGAAAAAAACAATAGAAAGAGGTTAGGGTTAGAATACTGAACCCAGTCACCCCACCCCAACCGTCACACCACTCTCACACCATTTCGCTACGCTCACGGTGCTCTACATTCTTGACGCTTGGAAGTAGGGATCGTGACCATATAAGGAAAAATTGGCGTGGTTAATTAGCTCATTTGCATAATCGGGGGTAATTTAGGAATTTTAACATTAGCTCTATGGGAGGATAGGTGGTCTAGGGTAACCCGATACACTACTCATATACATCAAGGTTATGTTCAAGATTGTTGGTACCACGTCGCGAATTTCGTGTTGACAAATGGTTAATTGTTAAATAAAAGAATAAAAATCACAAGAATATAAAATGTTATATATCAAAAGATTCGGAATTTCACATAGTTTGGTCAAAAGAAACGTATATTCTTTTTGAAACTAATGCAAAAATAATGTACTTGATAAAATATCGCTTTAGCGTCATTTTTACCGGTATAGACGCGTAACACATGTACAAGGTTACACAGACATATTTAACTATTTCGATAATATTTTGAACTTGAAAGACCCCAAATTTGACAGTGTGATAACGTAGAATCCAGGGAGTTGATACATCATAAAATCATTGACGGCATTATTCAACTTTTTAAGATAACTGCCTTTCATCAAGCTGTACAAGTATGTAGACGCTTCAAAAATGTGCACTTCCCTTCACATCAAGCAAGCAGAAAATCGAAGAAAGTGCACATTCATGCAAAAATCAATATTCCAGTTGTGGTCTAGTCGTTCGTTTTAGTTATTGTGTAATATACCTCCGATCGCTTTCAGCTGATTTCAATATTTTTTCATGATCGAGATTGAAAGAAAATGTCACAAAATAAAGTATAGCGTTTTAAATTTATTTTCAAAATTGTATGCGAGGGCTATAGCGAAGTTGGATGTTATTTGTTAAAATCATTTGCATATTTATCAACGGTATATTTCCGCCAAAACATAACATGAATATCTACTTATTTGGAAAGAAATTCTTTCCACAATGCAGAATATTTGGATAGAGACTCTTATGTCACAATTATAAAAAATGACGTTTTCTATGCGTCCGAACTCGTTTCATATAAAATTCACATTACGGCATCGAAAATTTAAAAAAAGGGAATAGAACATTCTCCGTATTTTTAAAATGTGAATTTCGTCTAGTTTTAAATAATGACTCTGTATTGTAAATACCTTCATTTTTAAGCCAAAATTTCGAAGTTTTTCGATTTCGCATGAAAATGTCACAAACCATGCGGAATGCAAAAACTTTCGTCGGACTGATGTCAGCCCCAAATTTAAGAACTCATAAATTTTAAAATAAAGATTTTGAAAAGCATAGAATCATTCACATTATAAATGTGCATCTTGTTGCCTCCTGTTTACCTATTCGATAATGTCGATATCTTAAAAATCGACGGACTTATTACCAATTTTCGATTTCGAAATTAAATGTCACAAAAGATGTAAGCGACGTTCAGTGGCTCAAAAAGACGTTTACGTAGTGGAAAAAACTACGACTTGTTTTTAAATAAATTTTAAAAAATCAGAAACAACTTTGTCATTAAAAAATACACACACGAACAAAAACGGAGGGAGCGGACAGGATAAAGGGGAACCGAGAAAAAGGAGAGATGAGCGGGAGAAGAGAAAAAATGCAAAGGAGAAGAAGTGGGAGACAGAGAAAGGTCAGTAGAAAGGAGCGATGGGTGGGGGACATGAGAAAGGGACGAGAGAAAGGAGAAAGACACCTCTGTCCACCCCCTCAATACAGGTAAATAAAATAATACAAGATGAATTATTCATCCGTTTTATAAATAAACTGCAGTGGCTAGAAATCTGACACACACGGCCTTTCATATAATTTCTCCGTATTCACGTAAATAAAATAAATACAACAAGAATTGTGATACGAATTCATGCATAATATTTCTTATTATTTACACCTTGGCTGGAGATGAAGAGCCACTTTAACTGTTCTGTCTCTTGATATAGTTAACTGGAAACTACATAGGATAAACCACGAATACACTGACTCTATTTCATTCATGATTTTTATGGGGGTGTGGTAAAAGGGAATTCGGAAAAAAAATCCAGGATCAGAAATTTAATAAATACAAAATTAACAGGACATGAAAAGGCTGAAATAAAAATAAGCAGGATAATAGGCTCATCGATTGCGTGAAAATATCCATGAGCAGATGTTCCTCCAAAGGTCGCATTAAAAATCTAATGGTTGCTCCCAAAAACATATACATAAATAACAACCAAGCCAAAAAGCAACACCAATATTGTCTTTACAACATGATAAAGAACAATGAGAAAAAAAAATGCACAAAATTTAACACAACAGCTCTACTTAAAGTTTTGTTATTTTTTCAAAACCATTTTTCCTTAAACAGGGTGCCTAATTATGTACATAATACGTCCAAAATAGTTTCAATGATAAAATTGCCTGTATATTGTTTTAAGAAATTATTTAGCTAATACGAAATCTGAAATATGAAAAAGAATGAAGTAAATATCCGTTTTGATCAAGTAATGTTCATTTGAAATCTTTCAAACATTTATTCCGTCTGATAGAATACGTAACTTTCGAGGAAGGAGCTAATGTGATATTGTTTGTTTGAATGAGGCAGAAATGAACTTCCCTGTATACCAGTTTAGATTCCTGGCACTTCAAATAATATAAATTGCCGACACATTACCTAATATAGCAACGAACTATTTATAAATGAAATAACACATACCCATAGCTGTATTGGCTAATACATATATGACATACCGAAGTTGGCCATTTTGAAAACTTATGTGTCTTCTGGTCTTCAGTGCAAATTAATTCAAAATAATAATACAATTTACCGAAATTGTCGGCAAAGGAATTAATCAAAAGGGCTTGAATAAGGACACCAAAATCAGCTAAATTTGTATACCGCGACTCTGACTCTATTTTCTTTAAAAAAAATCACACAGATCGCAAATATTGTTCGCCCTTATGTGAAAAACCGTCTGAAGAAGGATCCGATTTTAAACAAACTTTCTCGGCAGTCCCGTGTTCAGGTAGTTTTTGCCTGTATATGAATTATATTTATTGTCACAATAAAATGACAGAGGATAAAAAAGATTATATCTTAAAAAGGAAAAATTAAATCAATTACAGCAATTTTATGTATTCTGACAGTTCAACACACAAACCGACAACTGATCCTAGCAGATATATATGAGGGTATAACCCCCACCCCTTGAGTCCAGAGTACACCCAAAATTTTAGAAAAAGTCGAGAGTCCATATGTTTTTATTTTTTGAATCTTTTTGAAATTTGAAGTACAAGTCCAAACTGCTATGACTTGTGAGTCCATGGATTCAAGTGGTCAAGTCCAAAGTACGCCCAAAATAAGGCTGAAGTCCCGATTATAAAAAAGGGGGGTTATACCCTCTTGCTTGTTTTTGAAACATCTTCATTTACCCGTAATTGAAAAGATTCAGCACGAAATCAGATGATCTTTTACTTGAGTTTTATGTTTAATTTAGTGGTCATTATTGCTGATCGCATTGGCAGCACTTTGCAACGTATATCCTCAAAACAGGGACCTTTATATTCGCCCAAAACTAGCGGGTTTCTTTTTCCCGTTAGCAAGGACCGTACAAAAGTAGTAAACCTTAGAACCTAGCGAAAATTTTCTGCTATAAGTTATTGGGAATAACAAAGATGCAGAAGGAAAGACGTGAACCATATAAATGGCTTTTAATTATATATTCATATATAATCTGTATACAAACAAAAAGTGATAATAGGTAGAAAAATGTAGTTGGTAAAAAAATGAATTTAAAGAATGACAGACAGAAAGAAATATTAAAATGATAAAAAAGGAACCAGGACGTCTTTACTTTATCAATACGACGTCTTCGAAAACTAAAAAAAAATATATATGCTTTTCGACGTTACGTTCGGTGGTACCAACATCGTGTGCAACGTTGCAATATTGTCTGTACAGAATTTTTACAGTGGTCACCACGATTTGACAGACGGTTACAATGTTTCTATTTCACAAATGAGAGTGGACATCTTTGAGTCGGTGCATTGCATTTGCGCCAATTAGTATTTCATTTGCGCCAAAAAAATATTTCATTTGCGCCACAAACTTCACTTCATTTGCGCCAAAATAAAAACTTTGCATTTGCGCCAAATACAGGTAAATAGTATAGATAAAAGTAAAAATACTTTAACATTTATATTTTTTACTTATTTTCCGTCTTTTTTTTCGCCAGAATTACCTGTTTTAATTGCTCATCAGAATGGATGGGGAATTGAATTAGGATTTAGAGCAAGATATTTTGCTAAAACGCTAACATAACATAACATTATGATAGCACTATTTTAAATTTCGTAACAATGTACAATCAATCATGTTGAAAGGTTCAGTAGTACCATAACATATAATAAATATAAATAAAGAAAAATTTACAAAACCAATGAAAATATAACTTCAGGATTTTATGAATAGAATTTAATATACACACCTCCTCCTTAAGCTGTTTGATCTGAATACAACTAATATGATCTAAACGAATTAGTGTAGTAAAATTTGTACATTTCTAAATATTTTCCAATGATATATTGAAAATTAAAACATAAAATAGTATACTGAATACTGTTTCCACTTCTTATTACTTAAAAATTTACCTGTAAAGTGCTTACCTGAGAAATGGCGCAAATGAAATACAAGCTTGTGGCGCAAATGAAATACTCCATGGCCACTTTTCGAAAATTGGCGCAAATGCAATGCGCCCCTTTCAGTAGATCCAGTAAATCTGACAAATACAAAACCGGACTGCAACGCGTGGAGTACGTTTTCCTCTTCTTTCCGGGGCATCTGATGATACTTTTAGTTTTGTTGGGAAATGTTTTTTAATCTCTTCTTTAAAAACATTTATGGCGACTATTAATCTAAGATCAGCATTGCATCTTGTTTTTGCTTCCAGGTCATCAATGAAGTCTTCAGGTGATAAAATGTCATAGAGTGTCCTGATCTGATAAACACACCTTTGTATACTGGCAAAAAATATCAAAGACCAAGACATTTTGAGCAATGGTAGGTTCTTTGTTTTTTTTTGTATTTAATTGAGTTATATATTTACAGTCTTCATCTGCATTGGGAATTTTGTTAGCTCTTTATTTACATTTAGTTACAAAACTACAATGTGATGAAATGCTCAAAATAATCACAAAATGAAACTGGACAGTCATGATGTTGATTATTTTTTATTTCAAAATTTTATACGCAAAATGAAAAACGAGGCAACGCGGCATTTTTGAAACTTAAAAAGTAACAAAAAAGCAGGAAAATGAAGACGAACCATAAACGAGAAAAAAAGGATACATAAAAACCCGATTAAGACACCACTATATATAATAAAGTAAAACTGGTGTTGTTGGCCCCATTTAATAGGTATTAAATACAAAAAAATGTACAAATTAAAGTAACAACTAAAAATAACAAAAGAGAAAAGAAAGTGTATTTTTGGTTATTTTTGTATGATTTGTACAATTTTGTGTATTTTTACATAGTATTGTGGCCTTCTATACTATTTATACTCTGTTCATTTATGTTGATTGGTGGCCATTTCTCAACATATATTTTAACATAAAATGGGAGTAATAACAAAACTACCGAAAACAGCTGTCAAGAGTCAAATTCCATAAGACAACAAAAGACAAATCAGGTGGAAACCACAACGATAGTTATAAAATGACCTACATTTAACTACACGATTCTACACATAAACGCTAGCGCGTAACCTGAACAAATACACAATCGAATGATTTATTGATTTTTCATATTGTATAAAGATTGAACCAGTAAACACATGCCAGTATATGACGTTTTCGTAATACATTGAGCGAAAACCTTTGAAAATGAATGGAGATATAATATTTCATTGTTACATTACGTGGAAGTAAACTATGTTTAATTTCGATATGTTTGTGAATGCTGTCTTTATGTACAATTCTTGTACGCTTTTGAATGACTTTGGTCTGGGTGAAACACTAAATTATCACGATTATTGATTTTCTTGTTGTGTATGGCGGACATGGTTATTTAGCAGGTGGTTAATCAACCAATAGAATCCAAGTTTACATCCGCATAACCGCACAATAGAAGTTATCATGCAGTGAACCAACTAACATGATTATTTAGATAGTGTCGAAAATCGTTGAACGGTAAGGCGTCAGCCGAACCGTTCAACCATTTTCGAAACTATCTAAATAATCATGTTAGTTGGTTCAATGCATGATAACATTTTTGTGCGGTTATGCTAACCACAGTTTGCATTAAACTACGAAAACGATAATTACAAACTGACCTACATTTAACTACAAGATTCTAAAAATAAACACTATACCAAGTGACAGCGTAACATGAACAATTCACAACCGAGTGATTTATTGATTTTTCAAGTTGTATAAAGATTGTACCAGCAAAATGACGTTTTCGAAATACACTGAGCGGAAACCTTTGGAAATGAACGCAGATAAATTTACATGTTATTCCAAATATAGATGGTTTTTGTATTTTAATTTTCAGGCTGAAATTACTGTTACATTACGTAGAGGTAAACTATGTTTAATGTCGATGTGTTTATTTTTCTATGCTTACTGCATGTTTGTTAATGTGTGGGAGACACTACATTATCACGATTATTGATTTTCTTGTTGTGTATGGCGGACATGGTTATTTAGCAGGTGGTTAATCAGCCAATAGAATCCAAGTTTACATCCGCATAACCGCACAATACAGTTTACGCACAACACTTGGAATGCAGATTAAAAACGTCAACCAATTGAAAAGTTTCGTAAATTTTGTAACTGATGTTAAAGTAATGCTATGATGGATGAAAGATATTCTTTTAATACAAGGAAAAGGTCAATATATAGATACTGATAAACCAATCTACAATGACAATAGAGATAACACTTACAAGTGATAAAGGAAAGTATTAAAACGTCTTACAATATCTTATGCATTTTAGAAATTTCTATAAGTCTTGATAAAACAATCTTTTATCTATGTCCGAAAAAAGATTCGCAGTGCTTCCTATGTATTTCAGTTATAATGTACTTGTTGTTTAGATAATTGCTCATATGAATATCATACTTTCAAATTTTTGGCATTTTATTTTTGTGATATCCAATTGTTCTTCTGACCACCTTTTAAAGTGCCTACATCTTACTATGTTATAATGCCAATTTTTCTTGCGATTGACTCGATGAGTGCCCTGTGGTTTTTTGTCTCGCCCGCGACGAAAGTCGCCAAAGCGAGACATAGGCGTGCAAAGTATGACGGCGACGGCGATGGCGTTAACTTTTACTATAATACGGGATATTTTGAAACCCCTTTGATGTAGGAACATCATATTTGGTCCAGTGGTAGTAATAATCAAGTGCTACCTGACGGACATAAAATCATGTGACCTTGACCTCAATTGCACGGTCCAGTGACCACGTAAAGTTTCTCTGATTAGATCAGTATCTTAATTACTGTAAGTGGTAGATCAATGATATTTGGTATATAGGTTGGTCTTGAGTAGTACATGTCAGTCTGGCATATGACTTTTGTCCTTGACCTCAATTTCACGGTCTAGTGACCACGTTAAGTTTCTCTGATTGATTAGATCCACATCCCAATAACCTTAAGTGGTAGGTCAATGATATTTGGTATATAGGATGGTCTTGAGTAGTAGATGTCAGTCTGGCATATGCCTTTTGTTCTCGACCTGAATTTCACGGTCCAGCGACCACGTTAAGTTTCTCTGATAAGATCCATATCTCAATAACTATAAGTGGTAGGTCAATGATATTTGGTATATAGGTTGCCTTCAATTTCACGGTCTTATGACCATGTTAACTTTCTCTGATTAGATACATAATCTCATTAACTATAAGTGGTAGGTCAATGATATTTTGTCTATGGGTTGGTTTTAGAACATGTCAGTATGGCATATGACTTTTGTCCTTGACCTCAATTTTACAGTCGAGTCTAGTGACCATGTTAAGTTTGTCTGTTTAAGTCCATTTCTCAATAACTATAAGTTGTAGGTCCCTAATATTTATTATGTAGGTTGGTCTTGGGTAGTACATGCCAGTTTGGCATATGCATTTTGTCCTTGACCTCAATTTTATGGTCTAGTGAACAAAGTTAAGTGTTTCTGATTAGAATAGTTTCACCATAACTGTAAGTGGTACAGTAATAATATTTGGCTTGTAGGTTGCTCTTGAATAGTACATGACTGTTTTAGCCACAAGCAGGGACGGGCGAGACATCTATTAGGGTCCACTCTTGTTTATATGTTGTGATTGCCTTCTGTATGTCTTTTTGACAGCAACTGTAAGAACACTTTACCAGTCATTTTAATGTTTTGTTAATGATCCCTCACCCCTGTCTAAAAGCAAAGAGGTGGGGACTTCCACTCAAACCAAGGCTAGGCGTGGCTTTGAACTTACTATGAGGTATGAGAAAGGCTCATTGGTAAAGGCATCATGGTGACTTCAATGTGAAGTTCGACAATAAAAACGTTGTTCCATTAATTAGTTCAACAACGTATTTGTGGAATCTTACTCTCATGTGCATTTACTCCATATCCTTTCAGTGGTTCTGGTAAAATTTACAAAGGAGTTAATCTGGATAAGATAACAGGAAACACTTACAATGGCCGAAAATTACAATCACATGCCACAATCTACCAGCTAGGGAACTGGACAAGAAAAACAATAAAAAGACAAATACAAACATAGACAGTGATAGGAATTCAGGATAGCCGGACTTGGTACCGGCACTACCATGAGCTAGTGGTAGATTGAACCGGTTTGTGGATTCAAAAGACCCACCTTTATATATCCCGTTTCCCTATAGTATAATAAACATACAAATAAAACCCAATATAGGTAGACTACTCCGAGACCACAAACTTGAGAAGGAAAGAATAAGACAAAATTTGATTTATAAAGATGGGTCAACTGGTGCTTGAAGCTAAACTGCCGGCTCAAGGAGTCTAGTTGTTGACAAAACACTGTCGCACTACGGAAGAAAAAATCAAAATTCAAAACTTTCAGAAGGGGTTGGTGCTAGGGGTTGTCTTGAACTAACTATGCTGAATGAATATATTTTCATTGTTTATACAGGCAGTTAACATATATATATATTCATTGTTTATACAGGCAGTAAACATATATATTTTCATTGTTTATACAGGCATAACCATGTATATCTCAAATATACGTTCAGCATAATGTAAATAGATGAAAATTACACCTAAACAAATTAACAATGAAAGCATATGGAGTATAAGCGCATGAGACAAAGTCTCTACAATTACATGGTGAAGAATGACAATGGAACAACGCTTTTAATTTTCTTTATCTTGAAGTCATCGCGAGTCCTTCAACAATGACCTTTCCTTATACCTCATTGTAAGTTTAAGACGACATCTAGCACCGATTTAAGTGGAATTCATTGCTAAATAACGATCAACGCTACATTCATATTTGTCTACACTCATGAACGCAGGATCGTCAACAAAACATAAAGTTAACTAGCCATCTCTGAAACTAATCAAGCAAATTTAACTAAATGTATAGAAGGTCCTTTTCAAAAATTATTCATTTCAATAGGATCAGACCAAAAACGTGGGTGCTAATGAAGAACATAGCTAAACATTTGACCCCATATTTAGGGCTTACTATATGGTGTGAGGTTCCTCACTGTGTTGAAGACCATATGGTGACCCCTAGATGTTTTGTTTTGGGACGTTTTAACCTGGATATGGGATATTGTCTCCTTGACATTTACCCCATTTCCTTTCTTTTTCATAGCATATTGATCTTACAACTGCTGTTATCCATTGCTCAACACAAAGACTAACAGCGAACACTCACAACATATGAGGAACCGCAGGGCACTGATCGTGCCAATGGCAAGAAAACTTGGTATGATAAAATAGAGGGGGCAGGAGGGGGTCTGATCCCGGAATCCCGACTTTATTTTTTCTAAATCCCGAAATCCCGAACTACAAAGAAACTTAAAGACTGATGAAATCCCGATTCCCGGTGAATAAATTTCCCAAAATCTCGGGCTTAAATCATAAAAATCCCGAAATCCCGGGCTTAAAAACATCCAATCCCGACATCCCGAAAAGGGTCCTGCCCCCTCAAAATAGTGTGGTGTGGGCACTATTGATAGTATTATCAATATGAAATATTCATAAATTAAGCACTCATTTAAAGCACATATATACACGCATACAGGCACGTATTCATATACAGAAACATAACACGTACATACAGAGCAAACTTACGTATTGAGCATATAAAACCATTGAGAACACATGCGATTTAAGAGCATACACACCAAGTTCGGGCACATTTACTCAGAGAACGTACTATATTTCCATACAAAGACCACATCTGCACACATATACAAGAGCAAATTTATTTGCCTACAAACGATGTTGTTCTTTTGTAATTCATGTCCTTGCTACAGGATTTGGATTCCTATTTCGATATTTTTGGTAATAACGTCTTCTTTCTGAAAAATTATGGGTTATGGCTTTCCATATAATGTGATTGAAATACTGCTGATGAAAGATGGTGTTCAAAAAAATAGAGGCACTATTTTTAACGCTTTGGAATGAGCATATCTTTCCGTTATCACGAAAGGCTTTAGTACAAAATCACTTCATGTTTATTGTCATCGCTGTAATCCTTGAAACACGTGTACAACATAACATTTACTAATTTTTGTATTTCGTATGCTTATAAATTTTGTATGTTTGCTTAGTTTTCTTTTACTTGTTTGTTTAGAATTACAAAAGTTATTATTTTCTGTTACTTCAAGTGTACTTGATATACCCGCTTAGCAGTGTAACGTTCCAGCCTACGTGTGCTGACGTTCACGAGTTTTTGTAAGAACTTTGTCACATGCTGAAGTAATTAAAGAATCATTTTCTTATACGCAACTCGTTAATTAAAAGGATGCATACTGCACATCGCATATATAACGAGAGTTTATCATATGTTTAGTAATAAATACAGACGTTTTAAATATGTGATACAGTGCATGGAGTTTATTCCGTATTCACACTATGACGTCATACCCTTTATCACATACCCTTTATCGCATGGCTTACCCTTTATCACACACCCTTTATCGCATGGCCAGCCCTGTATCATACCCTTTTTCAAAAAAAAATCAATTTGACTTTTTTAAAAAGAATTGAGGGGGAAAAATTTTGGAGGGGGTAAAAAAAATATTGGGGGTAAAAAATTTTGCGGAGAGTAACAAAAATTAAGTTATGGATGAAATTTTTTTGTGAGGATCAGTTAGAAAAATCTAGCAAATCTTTTCCTTTACATGGTAGATTTTATTCCAACCACCTCCAGTTCTTTCCGTCCATTTTGAAATTTTTTTCATACATGCATTTTCTCTTGTCAATTTTTGACAGTATTTCTGGGATTAACCTCTGTTTAAATATATGATAAACTGTATAATACATGGCAAAATCCGTATCACATGCCGTATCATCCCTCGACCAATATCATCCCTCGGGCTGATATTGGTAACTCGGGATGATACCGCATGTGATACGGAATTTGTCATGTATTATTCCCTCTATAACGTACCTCTGGCGTTATTCTAACGCGTGCATAACTAATCAACACGTTGAGCATGTTCAAAATTTTCTGACACACCCAACGTTCAACAACGCACGTCAATGTGTCCCGACGTGTTTTTGAACTTAAGGGGATACGATATAGTAGAGATCCTGAACTGACTTTTTCGTGAAATTTTGAAATCAAGTCAATTTGAATATGCTCTTTCCAAATCTGCAAAGAAAAATATACCTTTATGATTTCGTTTTCGAGATAATTGCAGTTCAAAATTGCCCATTTTCCAAAATATTGCGTAAAAATTGTATTTTTACAACAATATGTAAAATGTCATAACTTTTGAACGAATTAAGCTAATTGCTTCCGGTTTTTTGCTACAGTTTCCTTAGATATTTCTAAAGAAGGTAAGTATACATTTTTAAAAGAAAATTTCATTATTTGTTGTTCGAAATTGACATTTATATTCATATTTACAGAAAAAACGTTCATTTCTTGTCAGTAAAATTTCACATAGAAAAAAAATTGTGAACTGATTTTTTCTTCATAATTCCCAGAGATCTCCGTGAAACATCATTCTTCCAAATTCGCTTTGAAAAATGGGGGTCCATGTGCTTAATTTAAAGCTACAGTGAGAAAACTGACATTTTTTATCGCTAGAAATGAGCATTCCCGGTTTTGGCGCGAAATGACGTTACATTATATTTTGCTTGGAAAACGTCGTAAACTTATGTTTTCTCGCTTATTAGTGTTGCGGAAAATAGAACAGAATTCAATTTCATTAAACAGGAAATAAAAGACCCGAAAGTCGATTCTATTTGGAACCTTGCAATATCTAAAATTTTGTAAATTTTATTGAAACTAAGGAGTATCTCCCTCATGCAAAGCTCTGTCCTTAGCTGATTTTGGCTTTACATTTAGATCATATTGGCTATTTGTTCTCTATCAGTTTTTGAACATCTTTGAGTTATTGACCTTCCAATTGTTTAGATTTAATCTGCACTGAAAAGACATAAATTGTTGAAATGCGCCAGAAAATAAATTCACAGTAACTTCGGTATTTAGTTATCAAAAAGAACAGAGAATTGATTCTGTGATTAATGATTACTTGCGTCTGAAGATATTCACAAAGATCAGTCGAATACAACTCGACCCTTCTAGTGACTTTGTGATGATTTCCCTTATGCCGCTGTTCAAGTATATATAGATCAATATAGAGTGACCTTTAATGAAAAAAAAAATCAGGATTCATTGTATATTGTGTTGGTTTAATTTAAGGGGTTGGGTAGGAGGGTTTTGATCCCGATTTCCCCAGAAAAAGAATGTACGATTCCCTCAGTCATCCCGAAAAATAAAATTGACCAAATTCCGTTCCTGATAATTATTTTTTTTTCCGAATTCTCTGTGAAATAATTGGCCTTTCCTGTTGTCCCGAAAAAGATCATACCAATCCTCATTGAAAGTTAAATAATTATCATTCAAGTGTATCGTGATAATACCTCTTCAATATCATACTCTCGCCTATTTTTTTTATTGATAATACATGGTCACAGCATTTTGTATTTAACTATTTTCTCGGGATTTTTAATTGAATTTTCAAAGCATCCCCTGAAAATTCAAATCGAAAAATGTCGTGAAATTGCCCTGAAAATTGATTCTATTGTAAACGATGCCTTTCGCGAAGTCCGGTGATTT
>MJUU01028773.1:8556-61119 GCA_002080025.1 Modiolus philippinarum
TAATTTAAAAAATACAATTTGTCAACTCTGGTATTGGTTTTCTTCTCATTTACCAGTTCTATTAAGAGATAAAGAAAAACTGGTTCCAAATTCGAGTTACGGCGCTTTGGCCACTTATTAAGATGAATTACGACAAAAAATCAAGAAAACTGCAAAAACAAGTAAAAGTTAAAATTGCCGTGCACCTACGAACATTCATGATTCTTTTTGAAACTTTGCAGTTGAAAAGTATGGGTTGTAATTTAAATACAACACTTAACGTGCGTCTTCATGCACCATGTCATCATTATTTATTTGTGCAACAAAAATTGATAAATTATCGAACTTTGCTTACAAAAGTCTTCTTTGGAGTATTGACGGACTATATATTATACGTTTTGACATGGGTAAAATTTGATATTTTCGTAATCAAAATGAATATTTATTATCAAAATGATAATAAACGGTATAAAAAGTTCGAATCTTAATCGCATATAAGCAAGTTACACCAAATCGTCTAAAAGACAGTATTCTTTTATTATTTGTTTACCACTAACAGTTCATTACTAAAACAGGAAAACACAAGTGTTTGGAGTTCTGCGGGATGGAACAACTCGATTCAGTTGCAATGGGAAACCTGTGTACTACATGGCAGACTGTAGTACGTTCAGTCAATATACTGTACTTCCCGTCATGTCAGTTGTTAAGGTAACTTAAAAATTATTTTGTTCATACTAAATTGCTCAGTTTTTAACTACTTACAGATATGAAATATATTCTCTGAAATGAATTTCAATATCATAGCGAAGAAATACATACATGTATCTCCATTTTACGTTCAACTTCAGCTGCATCTGATAAAGCAATGTTCTTGTACATGACTAAGATCACCAATACTACTTGTGCTGCAGGGCTAAAAGTTCTACAAAATGTAAGACCATCATCCATCGACAACAATAAATCGCCATGTCCGACAAAAATTTCCCTGGCCAGAACATTTGTGATGATACATGTGTATAGGCCTTTTCAAAAAATCATTTATGCCGCCCTTCGGTTTCGGCATTTAAATATAAATAAACAGTTCCGGTTACCAACCCAACATGGCAAGTGCTGTTCATCCTGAACACGGTTCATAGACTGTAAATATCTAGATTACAATGTCGTTGTTTACTGTGGTTTACTGTGACACTGCCACAATTTTGTTATAATTAAAATGTATTCAGGGTGTAAGTTGTGTATTGTTAGACAACATTACGAGTGATAACCGGAAGCGAAAAGTGTTTGTAACATTATTTGTTGGGAGTTCAAATCCAACACTTTTTGAAAAAGGTTATTGACATATACACTTGGCCATAAGTTAAGGACCATCCGATTTGACAGTTTATTTCAAAGTCATATTTTTGAATTTTGTTTTGCATTTTCATATATTAGGTGTACTAAGCATAATGCATTGAAATGCTGTTTTAGTTTTTGAAAGAAGGAGAATAGCACTGCAAACATGCTTAATGAAACATCGTTACTTCGAAGTTGAACTACCC
This sequence comes from Modiolus philippinarum, assembly GCA_002080025.1. NCBI lineage: Eukaryota > Metazoa > Mollusca > Bivalvia > Mytilida > Modiolidae > Modiolus > Modiolus philippinarum. The sequence goes on from MJUU01028773.1 coordinate 10,074, forward strand.
TTGTTTCCAAAGGTTATCACAAAGAGTGAAAATGATTTCGTTGTTCGAAGCAATGGCTATTTTGACGTTGAAATCGGACAAAAGTTATCCTTATTGGTTAATTTTCTTTAACATTTATGTAGTTTTGTTATTGGAAGTGTGCCAAATTTATGAAATGTTATGGCTTAATTATTGAGGTGCATTTCATCAAAAATCCATGCAAACTTTATTTGAAGTGTTTTAAAGTTGTCCTGACAGCTAATTCTGCACATTTTATCACTATTAAAGGTTATTGCTTCAAAATTTTATTAATTTTTACAGTTTAGATTGGAAAACATTGATAAATGAAAATTGTCATTTTTGTAAAAATGGGGAAAAAATGGCGTTTCCGTTTTGAACGAGTTTCAAAATACCATTTTTTTAATGGTAATCTATGCCTATATGAACAAAGCAACATTTCCATCCAATTTTATGCAACAGCAAATGTCGGAACTGACGTCAATTGCATTAAAGAAATTTTATGCCAAAAAATACAATTTTGTAGACAAAAAAATGTGTCACTGTGGCATCCGTAGACTAGATAAATTCATAAATTAGTATGCATCAGATTACTTTTAGGAAGTTCAATGCAACAACAGACCACAGAACCATGAAGTCCTAATCTTGCCATTACTTGACCATTTTTTGATAAATAACGCTTCAAAACTGTATTAATACAGATTATCTCCCCTACATGAATTGATGACGTATCCAAATGTTCAAAAATACTGTTTTCGTCTTGAATTTGTGTTTATTTCGACAATATGAAATTTTCATTTTCTGATAGCCGGCTTTTCCACAAGAAATCGTACATTTCAGTGAAACTTGCTTCCTTGCATTCAACACCCATTTTACACCCCATTTTTCAAATAGCCATGGAATATGCATTTTTTGTGTGTGACTAGTGTACCTTTAAGATGATTTTCTTGCAATTTGAATAATTTCACCACAAAGCAATTTTCAAACATTTCTTAAAAATTAGAATACTAAATTTATTTTTTAAAAGTTTAGCTCAAATTGAAATATGGGTGGTCCTTAACTTATGGCCAAGTGTGTATAATATTTATGTTCCGCAGCAAAATTATGTGACACATTTTTTCTGCTCTTGTATATGTACAGAGGAATTCTATTTTGGATTTAACTCAATCACTGTACATTAAATAATGGTTATAGAATTATAGTAGTGTTAATACCAAGGAAGCTAACATTTTATTTGATTATTTGAGATATTCTAACATTAAGTCGACATATTACAGGGAAACCTACAAAAATTCAAATTGCAAAAAACAAAAACAACAACAACAAAAAAAAAAACAACAAAAAAACCAAAAAACAAAACAAAACAGACATGCAAAACAAAAAAATCACATGTTTTTTTTTCACTATCGGTTGAAACTCATGCTTCTAGAAAATAGGGATTACTAGTATTATAAACCTAAACGTTTACCCTTCTTGCTTATCTGGACTGGGTTGCACAAAAGTTAATTGACGTTTAAATTTTAAGTGTAAATTAATTTGGTTGAATTTGTTAAAGATTTAAATTACACTTAAAATTTAAACGACAATTCACTTTAAGGTGTCTGCAGGGTATTAATTTCCTATTATAGAATTTTGTGAAATTTTCTGTGTAGAAACATAATTGTTTTATAGTTCAAAATGTAAAATAAAATTTGGGGGTCACCGTGCATTTAAGAGCAAAATCTGAAAATTTAAATTTTAGGATTTTACATAGAAATGATAAGGAAAATGATCATATGAGAGGATAGTTTGAAAAATCTATTATAGAATTTTTTCATACTTTGCATGTGTTTAATTATCATTATGTAGTTTACATATAAAAAATAAAAAATAGGGGTCACCGTTGAAATAAGAGAGGAAAACTGCAAAATGTTAATTTCCCTAGTGATATCTTTGTTAAAATATTTTATCAAATTATCTCCCTTGAATAATTTCTGTGTTTTGTAAATCCAGCAACAGATTTAGAGCTCATGTGTTTTAGCTCAAGCTTTTGTAACAAAAATGTTATAAAAATGATAAGAAATATAAATTTTAAACACATTTGAAATTTCTTTTAATTTGAAATAAATATTTTGTTAAATTTCTTAATGAATGAAACCTAAATGAACAATTATTAGACCAAAATGGCGGAATAATACCACTGAGACACCTTAATTGACGTTTTTGCAATCCAGTCCTGGGATATTAATTCATTTTGGTAAAATTTACAGAAAATTGTAGCTTCTGCTGTTCAACAGCATACTTCTCTTAGTATCGGATGGCAATCTTTTGAAATTTTATTCATTTTTGTTTCCCTTTAATCAGAAATTATCTATTGTGATATGGGCTCTTTTTATTTACTTTCTTTTGGAGAGGGTATCAAACGAAATCTTGCCTCATTATGATATTGCCTTTTAAATAGTTGAGTGGTCGTGAAATAGATTCGTTGGCATATAAACATTTTAACACCGTCTGTTGTGAAATCGCATTTACAAAAGTGGGAGATTACACACCAAAAGTAGGAAAAGAGACCTAGAAACGGATGTGTGTTGCTTTTTTATACATATTATCTTAAATTTTCAACATTTTTTAACTTTTGAATTTTTTTTCCATAAATTTTCAAGTTTTTATTTTCAATTTTCATCTTTTTTATCCTGAATTTTCAACTTATCATCTTGAATGTTCAAGTTTTTATCTTGAATTTTCAAGTTTTCATCTTGAATTTTCAAGTTTTTATCTTGAGTTTTCAAAAAACAAACTTCTGAGTGGCCGATAAAAGCTCCCGTACAAAAGCTCCGGGAATAAACTTGAGATTAAAAATGTAATTAACATTTATAATATATATATATAGATTTGTCACTGTGCATATTTTAATATTTTTCTTAAACCAAATCTTTGTGTAGATTGAAACGACAGCTCCACTAGACAAAGTTTGTCTACTTGGGTGTGGACTTTCAACGGGATATGGCGCAGCTCTTAACACTGCAAAGGCAAGTTGATAAAGATAATTACCCTTGTACGGGATCTGATATAAATATGTTAGTGTTTTTTCCTCTTTTATTCGGTGATCTCTTTTTTTCAACCGCAGTTGTCGGGCATACAATTTAGTATGCAAAGATCAATTCACTATTTATTTTGTTCACATTATGATCAAAGCAAATATATAAATTTTCTTTTACATTTTAAATGAATATTTACCCTCCATTGGAAATTTTATACGGTCTCGACCTTAATTTGCTCGACTTTCATTGTACACAGTACACAAAACAAGATACAGGAAACAAACGATCTAGATAGAAAGACCAAAATCAGCTCAGGACAGAGAGCTATGCACGAGATAGTCCTATATTTAAATTTTCGAGATAAAATTGGTTTTCAGGTAAGCACCGAAGTCCACTGGGTTGGTGAATGCCCTCGGGGACTATATTAGTTGACCGAATGTAAGGTTATATATTCCCCAACAACTATAGTCTATCATTGTGTATCATGACAAATTTTAATCAAGAGGTATGTTATACCTGATGCTGTGAAAGACAGGGAGAATCTCACTTCGCATACTGGTATATGACGGTCTATAGTACAAACATATGGTTAGAATTAGAAATATAAAAAGAAACAGCACCTCTGCGCTGTTGGAATTGCCCGTATACAGCAAATTCAGAGTATGTGAAAGGCAGAATTAATTGAGCACAACCGGTGGACCAGCCGTCAAAAAAGGGGATTCCAGCAAAAAGGTGACTTCAGTCGCTTTTTACCGGTTCTTGTTGATTTATGTCTTAATGCGGTTCCAACCATGGTACCTCTCCGATTCAGTCAATTAGCTTTTTTTATTTTTTTTTAGAACAAAAGAAATTTCACAATAACTGAAACAAAAATATAACGATACATAATTGATGGAAAATACCAAGGTACATTAAAGAAACAACGCATTGACAACGATTTAAATGCATTATTAGGAAGTTTCTTTGGGAAATGAAAGTGTTGACAGAAGCACATAATTACCTTGCTTCATGTTCAACTTGAAAATGTGTACCCGGTCATCACTTTCATAATCCCTAATTCTTAAAGTTTCATTTCAAAACTGAAATATAAAAAGAAATACAAGTAGCAGATTTAGTATGTCAGCCATTATTGTCCAGTAGAACTTAAATTTGATTTGATTAAATGGGTAGATAAGCAACTTTTCACTCATAAGTTAAACCCGAATTTATGTCTCTTGAAAGCAGACACACTGAAACAATACAAATAGATATGGAACTTACGAAATATTATTATTATTATTTTCTTTTTTATGAAAAAGAAAGGAAGTGGGGTAAATGTCAAGGAAACAACATCCCATCTAGAGGTTAAAACGGCACAAAATAAAAGCATCTATTGGTCACCATACGGTCTACAACACTGTTGAGTAATCTTACAGCATTAAGCAAGCCCTAGATGGTCCCAAGAAAAGTAAAAAAGTGAATAAATCAATGGAAAGAATCCACATCCGATAACCCGAATATCAAGAAACTAAAATTTTATAAGAAGACAAGAACAAGCCAATGACCACCATATTCCTGACTGAGGACTGGAGCAAAAATTGCGATGGGGTTAAACTCGATTTCTTGGATCCAAACCCTCCCCCTATGTGTGGTGAATGGCTACAAAAATAAATACACAAAAAGATTCACAGTAAAAATTCAAACTAGAAAAAATCCAACTTATCAATACGATTACCTTTACAATGAAGTACATAAAACATGAAGACAATACACACGGGTACTGTCCTTACAAATGCTCGCAGTTACTGACAGCTAGCTAAGGACATAGTTTCCGTTGACTATGATATCAAGCCTTCTAACATATGAACTTTGAATTGAAATACTTCTAAATAGATTTCATATAACAACATCATCAATTATGAAAGAAGAACATGATAATTTTTGATAATTTCAAGATCAAATAATGATTCATTTGTTAAAGAAAGTTTTTTTTTGGTATTACAGGTTGAGCCAGGATCTACTTGTGCTATATGGGGTTTGGGGACTATAGGTCTTGCTGTTGCCATGGGATGCAGAAAGGCTGGTGCTTCTCGTATTATAGGTATAAGCAGCAATCCTAACAAATTCGAATTAGGTAAGCAATTATAGTCTACTTAAAGAACAAAAAGTTGTGGCAGAGTTGTGTGAAGAGTAGGTAGATTAATGTTACATCTGATCTACAAGGTAATTTTTCGGTAGTTCGTATGAGTTTTCTTTGATCTCTTGAGGCAAATATTTTCAGTATTTGCTACTGCTGAAATGCAAAAATATAGGGACAAAAAGTATCTTTGGCCACGCCTATTTTTCAATCAGCGCATGAATGTAAACAAAGACCGTTAGGATTGAACACAATTCTTTAACTTATCAAAAGTCAATTTAAGTATTTATTGAAAACTGATTTTCATCGTTCAAAATTTGTTTAGACAAATTTAGTTAATTAGCGATGAAAGAATAATAGAAGTTTCGTTTCTGATACTTCAAATTTTGTCTCCACTAATAGACTCTTTCGGGCACAATGTGCTCGTCCTTTATTGTCTACAATATTTTTCATGTCAAACACTTCCATTAATATATACTTATCGGAACTTTGTCTATTATATTGGTATGGCGAATCCCTTTTTCATGCATTATTTTATTCAATTTTTTATTCTACAAAATATGTTTGGATTTTGTTTAACGAATTCATCGCCAAATGAATACAGTCAATTGTTTTCGCCCTTGAAATTGCTTATAAATGACAAATAAAAATTTTAATCTCACCTTCAAATTAAAAAGAATTTAATATGTATTTTTAAAACCCCTGGGTCGATGCCATCACTGGTAAAACAGAAGGTCTCAAGGGTATTCACCAGGCTAGTAGTCAGACTTGTCTGACATGAAAATTTATCCTTGTCTTTTGTAGAAATTTATAAAGATTCTAAGAGCTCAGAGATAACTGAAGTTTCATTCCGGGTATTGTTCTCGGTGGATGGCCCGGGTACTTTGTTTGACCTTCTATTTTGATATATTTGGTAATGAGGACTATGTTCTTACTAATTTTGGATTACAGCCTTACTTTTATAATTCTAATGCTGCTAAAGAGAGGTTATTTCAGCATAACAAAATTTACTGTTCATTATGAAACATGGCTATTTATGTATTGCTGAAACCACTGGGTTAATGCGACAGCTGATTGACCAGAGGTCCCANAATAAGACCTTAATTTACTCTAAGTAACATTGTGAACATGTTGATCAATTTTAAAGTAAAAATTCGCACGGGTTTAGGAGAAAAACGATATTTATTATTCATTTCTGCTACAAAGTTTAGCTGAGTGACGTCACTTGGCTAGATCTCGGTCATTTTAAAAAAACAACCATACCACTGTTTATATCGTTATTTAAAGCGTTCGAGTGAGATCATGAAATAACTAATTACTGTAGAAAAACAATAACAAGCGTGTTACCCTTTTGTCTGAATCTTATTGTTTCTTTCTGCATATAACTTCTTCGTAGAATAACTAAATACTAAATTTACTAAGAAATAAAATTGGTTGTTTATGTTTTTTAAAGATGCAGAAAGATCTCTCAGAAAAGTATTTCAAAATAACAAAAAACATTAATTCTCAACTATTATCCTCAAAACTATCTAGGAAGTTATAAATATGTGCACACACACACACGCGCGTGCTCCTGTGTTCCAGTGATGAAAAATTAATACCTTTGTATCAGAGGTAATTAACAACCAAATATACAGAACCATGTCCAGTGTCAAATTTTACCTGTGGCATGCCCTAAAGGTAAATGTGGCGTGTGCTGCACTAATTACAGGTAGAAAAAATTGAAAAAAATTCGCTTATAACACAATACACAAATCTTATTTAAATTACTTCACTGATATTAAATAAAGAACGGAGTCTGTCATTTATATACGGGTGGGGAGTTAGGGAATGAATAACATTATTTTTTTGAGTGTTCCAGTTTTGTTAATGAGAGAAAAAAAAATCCATGGATGCTAAGTATAAAAACAGACCAAATGTTATAAAATATGGTATTCTTATGAACAGTAAAGTTATTTTAGAACTTTGTAAACTTTGCAAACTTATAACAGGGATTATATATAGCTATATTAGCTATATTTAGTCCCTGCTTATAAGAATAGTTAACAAGAGGATATGTCCTCCGGGTTGATTCATATATGTTTGTCCACCTTTCAACTTCCTTTCATGATTTGTTTTATATTTAATGTTATGTTGTACACTACATCTCTGTACCTTTGTAAAATGGTTATGAGAAAAAAAGATTGCTTGCTTGCTTGCCCTTGCCAAGAAACTGCATGGATAAAATTTAAAAGACAGATGCAATTCATTCAGGATTATAGTGTTTCTGCGAGGGTCATACACAGTAAAAAGTGTCATTCACTCGGCTCAAAACTGGATGATCTGAAGATATTGTATTTGGGGTTAGAAATGATTTATTTCGTGCAGCAGTTTGAAAAAATATGACAAATTAGCGTAGACCCTTTTTTCTGGACCCTTTTCAGTAGCCGAATACGTCTATGCTCAAACTTCGGTTTACTTCTGTCTGGGACAAATATGATCAATCATGTTAAACTTTTAGCGTCATCGACCAGTCACGTGACTAAAGTGGCTACCTGTGGATTGTCGTATTTTGTACATAGGAATATAACGATAGATTGTAAAAAAATAGAAAATACTACGATTTAGAATTGCGTTCTTTAAAATGTACAACTATGTGCTTATTCTACATAAATTTATCTTTCTTTAGGTATAATTTTTATGAGAATCGGAAGAGGTTTAGTCTCGTCAAAATTGATTCTAAAATTTCAAATATTTTCTCAAGTATTCCCTATTGTAGGCATTGTAAATATCGTATTTTCTGTGAAGTATCCCCTTTTTAGAACTGAATTGCGAGAGAACTAATACACTTTTCTAATTTGTACAACTATGTGGTAAAAATAGATAAAATAGGCTATCCGTCGGTGTAATTCTTTTCACTTAAGATAAAGATCCTATCTCGTCAAAATCGATTTGAAAATCGTCCATTTTCACTGATTCTACACCAGACAACAGGCAATATGGCGACAGCTAGATTGTGATGACCCAACACAAGGACTAACGTGCTATATATAGTCCCTGCCCAACAGCATTAATTGTAGTTTGTCAATATTTTAAAATACAACTACTTTTAAAAATGAACAATTTACTATTGTTAAAATTACAAAAAAAAATTAAAAAAAACAATAATTTTGAATAGAGCAGACTGTTTATGGTTCAATTATTTTATGACCCTTTGACAGCCATCCCTGATGTTGATTGTGGCAATAAACAATTTTCACCTGTGATACCTGTGGCTAAATTACGTAAGAAATGACCTGATGGCGATGTATGCATCACGTGTGTAACAAATTTGTATGTTGTGTAGTCAACGACTATAATAAATTGTATTTTGAAGCAAGGACTCATACAAGTCCTTGTTTGAGGATTGTCTTATTTTTGTTACACGTAGTCCCAATTATCAGTGTATGATAATGCTTTATATAGATTATTCTTTTATTTGTAACATTTTATTAACCTAAGGTAACGTTTAATTTTTTTTTCAAAATATAAATGATATAATATACCATGACAATCACTATCGTTTACTCGTCAAATAATACACAGGTACCAGTACAATTCACGTTAACCAGTTCGTATCTGACTGACAGAGTTACATTTCCTTAAAAAGTCCGTAATAGTTTAGTATGATATTAGTCCCAGCTCCTATATAAAAAAATAACGCCATAAGAGATTGATTTTCGTAATGCCTTTTTAATGTCTTCAACATTTTATAATACAAGCGAAACTTTCAAATGCTTGTATGTGTCATGGGTTCAATTTGCCTGAAAAATTATATACTTATAATGCCGAAATCGTTTATTCAGACAGTTGTGTTATATACTGTAAACCACGGAGATTATGCTGTGTTCAGTATACCTAAGTTAGTATTTGTACGTTTATATGCAGTTTTATGACACTTTTTATTGCACTTTTTAGTCTTATTTCAATGCCATATGCATGGGTTTTATGTGATTCGAGCACACTGATACCAAGACCCTGAGCATGCGAAGTTGATGAAATTTACTTTATAATATAATCGAGTTAATGCACTTTTAGATTGTTATACTACTGAAAATGACTTTCTCTGTGATGTTATACATCTGTGTGTCCCAACGACCCAGAATATTTTGCCCTAAAACTTTACAGTTATATAGAAGGTAATATACTGTGTACGAAAATACGATAAATAAATATTTGGCTAGCATGTTGATTTTTTTAAATAATTTGCACCAATTTCATTTTCTGCATAACACGAGCCGTCTCCTGGTTGACAATATAGCATGACATAAAAATGTAGATCCAATTTAAATACAACTGCAATCGGTTTCAAGAAAAAAAAAAAACCAAGATAGAAGTTCTATCCGAGTTTCTACTGTTTGTATGTATGACTATAGGTACGTGAATAATAAGTCTAAGGTGTGTGTCTCATACCGATTCAATGCATTAGGTGTTTGCAGAGTTGATCGTGTACACAGCAGGTGGTATCAACAGGGAATTATACTCCGAGGTCGTCATTTTTCCAGGTAAGGTCAAGTGATTTATACAGGTAGAAGTGGTCACCTGTCTTCTCAATAAACACTTAATACACAATATGGTCAGTACAAGCCTGCATAACTTCATGTATATGAATTCTAATTTCTACAATATTTTCTGTTCATTTAATTGTGAACACGGAAACTTCGTAAAAGTTCTGGATATATTATCAATTTAATGATATATTAAGAAAAAAATAGCTTCAAATTTTCATTTGTTTATTGAATAAATTACAAATCGTTTAATTTAGTGAAAGAAATTATATTTATTTGGACATATCAGAGTTATGTACTTGTTGTTTTTACACAGGCTTATCGAGTTTTGGTATTTTTTGGTTTTTAGGTATCACGTGACTTTTTAATTTGACAAGACGACATGGCGGTTGATGCACCGGGATTTGCTCACAGTCATGTACAGTTATCCAAGACAATTGAACAATAATACATATATTTGTGTGCTTACTAAGATATGAGGAATAAAATATTGAATTTTTATTTTTTTTGCGAATTTTCCCTTTAATTAGCGATGAAAGAATAATAGAAGTTTCGTTTCTGATACTTCAAATATTGTCTCCACTAATAGACTCTTCCGGGCACAAGTGTGCTCGTCCTTTATTGTCTACAATATTTTTCATGTCAATATATATTTATCGGAACTTTGTCTATTATATCGGTATGGCGAATCCCTTTTTCATGCATTATTTTATTCAATTTTTTATTTTACAAAATATGTTTGGATTTTGTTTAACGAATTCATCGCCAAATGAATACAGTCAATTGTTTTCGCCCTTGAAATTGCTTACAAATGACAAATAAAAATTTTAATCTCACCTTCAAATTAAAAAGAATTTAATTTGTATTTTTAAAACCACTGGGTCGATGCCATCACTGGTAAAACAGAAGGTCTCAAGGGTATTCACCAGGCTAGTAATCAGACTTGTCTGACATGAAAATTTATCCTTGTCTTTTGTAGAAATTTATAAAGATTCTAAGAGCTCAGAGATAACTGAAGTTTCATTCCGGGTATTGTTCTCGGTGGATGACCCGGGTACTTTGTTTGACCTTCTATTTTGATATATTTGGTAATGAGGACTATGTTCTTACTAATTTTGGATTACAGCCTTACTTTTATAATTCTAATGCTGCTAAAGAGAGGTTATTTCAGCATAACAAAATTTACTGTTCATTATGAAACATGGCTATTTATGTATTGCTGAAACCACTGGGTTAATGCGACAGCTGATTGACCAGAGGTCCCAAAGGGTTTTCATCAACTTAGTAGTCTGACCTGCTTGACATGATAATTTTACCTTGCATTTTATAGAGATTTACTGTTGTTTTTTTTTAAATTCTAGCCCTTAAAAATAATGAGGCTTTATTCCGTGTATTTAAATCAGAGGATATCCTTGGTACTGGATATTTGGCCTTCTATTTCTAGAAATGAGCACTTCTTTTGGACTAATTTTGTAATTTTTGTAATTTTGGATTACGGCCTTCCATATCATTTATTCTGATATTACTCATTGAAAAACGTGTCATCCATAACAAGATTTACTGTTTATTACCCAAAATTAGTTTTTTTGTACTTTTGTCCTTCAAAATGATTTACTAAAAAATAACAAAATATCGAAGTGGCTGTATATTTAGTATCTGCATCTGGCCATTTCAACCGCTTATGTATCTTTAGTGCAGATAAAATCTAAATATTTGGAAGATCATAAACTCAAAGATGTTTAAAAACCAATAGAGAACAAATAACCAAACATAATCTAAATGGAAAGCGAAAACTTTGCAAGAGGGAGATAGTAGCAAAGGCTTAAATGACATCAATAATGGTACTATCCATCATTATAAATATTTTACCTCTAAGATAATCTACTGACATTTAATGAGGTCTACTCATGAACTTACTGACCTGTTCAGAATTGGTTGACCGAAGCCAACGGCCGAGGTTTACCAATCATTGACCAGGACCGTATTGTCATGGGTTGACCGAAATAAAAAAGTCAATAAATGCTTTATAAACTGTAGTAAAGAATTTGGCTTTTTTTCATTTTTAGAAAAACTTCTTACTTGTCCTCTGATGGTAACTAAAAAGGAGAAAAAAAATTAGTTCTATTTAAAAAGAATGTTAAAAGTTAAACAAAAAAGTCGTATCTAGATTCTTTCAGTTTTATTGTGGTTAACGGTTTATACCAGGTCAATGATGATTCAATTTATTTTCTTCCCTTTAATTGACAACACAATGATGTTTTTTAATTCCCTTCACATGTTTTGCGTGTAAATATTAATCATTTTCGTTTAAAATTCTGTTGTTGCTACCGTAGCGAAGAGTTATTTTGTTTTTATTTGGAACAAATGTTAAACAGATGAATGTTAGTTGTAAACATATATTTGTTCCACTAAACAAAATTTCCATTGGAACAAATATTATAAACATTGGCATAATATTTCTTCTTTTTGAAACAAATGTTATATAACATTTAATCCGTTAGGAACAAATATCATAATATTTGTTCCTATGGAACAAATTTTATGAAATATTTTTTCTATGGAATAAATCTTATCGTGGAACTTATATTCTGCTACATAGTAACAACGCCCAATTTGATTGGCTGTTTGGTTATAAAACGTCGTCTCTTGTTGGTCAGTAAAAATCCCGAGTAGACCTTACGCGAGGTCTACTCCCTCTGAGGAACAAACAAAGAAATGCTGTCTTGACCAATCACCGAAAAGCAAAATTCCTTATCATTTAATACATTTTGTAGTTTTCTTTAAATGACCAAACAGTCCCGATATACATCATACATACAAATATAATATAGCAGCTATCTCCATCACAAACAGGATTGTTGGATTGCATACCTATTAACCTCCCCTCTTTTAAGGGAACACCCTCTTTTAGAAGCATGATCTTCCCATTTGAATGAATGTCCTTCGAAGGAGATCAAATGCTTCCCCCCTAAACCTCCGTCGTAAACAAAAATAGCGTAATTTTTTTAAACAAATCCAAAATTTGTCTTGCTTCCTTGGCAAAATTATCAAATAAGATGCATAATTTATTAAATTGTGAAGGAAACAGCTGAGAAATATGACAAAAATAGGCTTGGGGAAAGAAGGGTTCAAAAGCCATTGATTTTAATTCGAATGGTCCCCCCAATACCTACTTCATTCAAAGATGTTTCCAAAAATATTGTGGTGAAGAACACTCAACAATTCGATGAATCAGATGTGGATTCTAGAATTGGTTTGAATCGTTTCAATTTTTTATCCATCTAGTACATTTTAAAATCAGCTTCTGTTTTTTTCTACAATCTATACCACTCTCCAACCTAACAAATTAATGTCAGTGCCCAGGAAGTTAATACACAAGTCTTTCTGTACTAATAGTATGAAAAAAGATATTCTTTTTAACTTGGAGATGCGAGGGTGTCTCCTTGAGGCTCACTTTGTTGAAATGACACCAATGCCAACACAAAGTATAAAGAAATTGATGGCGTTGCAATTGCTGAATTTTTAAATAACAGTAAATTTGTCATGTTCCAGCAGACAATATGGACATCTATTGGGACTAATTACAATTGCATCCCCATTTATACCTTTAATGGAATAAAGTCAAGTTTATACAAGGGCTAGTCCAGAAAAAATCAAACTAGTCAAGTACTTTCATTTTGGTTTTCGGGTCCGAACTGTCATCCAATTTTTTTTTTTGAATTAGTACGCGGGTGGACATTTAATTCTAATTTTCTTCGGTCTTTAAATGACAATATTGCTTTTGGGTTCCTACTGGACCCAACTGCAATGGAAGAGGAGATTTGCATTTGGAGAGCCATAAAACTGGTTTGATTCACAATTTATTTGAAATGCATGTACCATGTCAGAACCATTTCGGTACAATTACGTCCGGTGCTTTGCAACTGCTTTGTATTTTACCTTCTTGACGATTTTGTCACAAATGTGTTCCATGTACTATTTTTTCACGATTATTTGTATTTGGTTTTTGAAAGAACATAAATAAGCGAATACATAAAAACATACAAAAGTTGTATTTGTAACGGGTTGTTTTGTATCAACATGAAATAAAATCTGAAATAAAAAAAGAAAAAAAAGAAAGAAAAAACACAGTTGCATAGTAAAAAATAAATTTCGTTATGCTGTGTTGGCGTTTCAGGAGTAACCTTTCATCAGCAGCATTGGAATCAAATAATATGGAGAGCCTTCATCCTAAATTAGTAAAAACTAGAAAAACTGTGAGCAAAGCTCACTAATAAATACCCCCCACAACCCCATTTGATTCAAGAAATTATAAAATCAGTCAAATCAAATTCTGAAATAGGAGGTGCACATCTACATTATGTCATAAAGACAGTGTTAAAGTTTCATGAAAATCTGTTCACTAGTTCAGGAGGAGTAGCGGCTAAGAGATGGGTACCCCTTGCAAATGTAATGGCCAACTCCATGTTTTGCTATGGGAAACCCCAAAAATCGATCAAATCAAATTCTGAAATAGGAGGTGCACATCTACATTATGTCATAAAGACTGTGTTAAAGTTTCATCAAAATCTATTCAGTGGTTCAGGAGGAGTAGCGGATAAGAGATGGGTACACCCTTGTAATGTAACGGCTTAGTCCAGGAGGTACACATCTACATTATGTCATGAAGACTGTGTTAAAGTTTCATCAAAATCTATTTAGTGGTTCAGGAGGAGTAGTGGATAAGAGATGGGTACCCCCTTGTAATGTAAGGGCTAAGTCAATGTTTTGCTATGGGAAACCCCAAAAATCAATCAAATCAAATTCTGAAATAGGAGGTGCACATCTACATTATGTCATAAAGACTGTGTTAAAGTTTCATCAAAATCTATTCAGTGGTTCAGGAGGAGTAGCGGATAAGAGATGAGTACCCTCAGGTGTAACGGACGGACGGAAGGACGGACGGAAAGACGGAAGGACAGACGGACAACCCAATCACTATATACCCCCCACTTTTCCAGTGGGGGGTATAAAAAGGAGCACTTATTAAGAATAAATCAAAATATAAGGCCAATTCCAGTATCAAGAACAACCACATAGTGCCATATATGGAATGAAGTTTCAGAATTTTTAAGAGGTTAGAATTTTGATTAATAACATGAAATTCCTATTCCACCAGCATTGGCATCGGACAAATGTTTAAAAATACAAAAATGGCCAAGTTGCATAATAAAAAGTAAATTTTGTTATGCTGTACATGTGTTTAAAGAGTAACCTCTCATTATTAACCATTAATTAGTGCAATAATATGGGAATGTTTCCATTTAGGTAATGTGCAGTGTAGACTTTAAAACAGTAACTGTTTTATTCTGTTATCCGATAAGTACTTGATAATTTTTCATTTTTTAAGTATTATACCATATATCTAGATTTTTTTATAGGCATCGAAATGTAAAAATAAAGATTCTTTGGACTTTGCATAAAATAGATAAAATATAAATTCATGGAAAAAATATTAAACGAATGAGTAAAAAAACCAACAAAATTTAAATGTAAATTTTTACTGTCAGAACTGTCAGAAATTCAGATATTCTAGCTATTATCAAGTTTTCTGGTTTTGTATTGAAAGAAAGATTGCAGCTATTTGTTAATACATTGCTTAGAAATAAATACAGTGGAACTCCTGAAAACCGGCCCCTCTGAAAACCGGATTCCTCTATAAACCGAACGATATGTTTTGGTCCGGAATTTTTACCTATATAAATAAGTAAAAAATTCTTCTGAAAACCGGCCCCCTGAATTCCGAATTCCGGCCATATAGATCGGTCCCAAACGTATATTTTCTTCTCGCGGACAATAAAATCGACCAAGTTTATTAAATTTGTCAGAAATCTCTTGCCATCTTGATTGATAAATAACTGTATTTGAACAAATTACCGACAATATTGATTGAAATTTACAATAACACAGGGAAATATACTGACATAGCCTAAACTGACCTTACATATCATATATAACATGGCCGGTATTAGAGTTCGAAATTTGAAGACCGGATTTCGGAACCTCCGAAAACCGGAACCTCGTAAAACCGGCCGATTTCTTTGGTCCCGACGGAGGCCGGTATTCGGAGGTTCCACTGTATATTTTTAGGAAGTTTGAGATCCAAAATTATATGACTTGTATGAATTTAGTAGTTAAGAGGGGTTATTATAGAAATTTCTTGTTAATCGAAGAAGGGTTGATATGTCCTGTTATATGTGCCTATTTCAAAGAACGCTGATGTTATTTGTAACATTTCAGTGACATTTAGTATTATGAATCAAATTTTCTAAGTTAAACTTATTCCACCAATGCTTTTGCCAACAAGGCTTAAACAAAATATTTATGTTTTATTTAAATGTCAATCATTTTTTTTTCCAAACTAGTGAATGGAGGGGAATGACATGTAATATGCTACATCGTTGAGTTCTTTTTTCTATATCGAGGCTTGTGCTCTATCTTTTCACTTCTTGCATCTTTATAATGTGTTGTTGACATCCGTAGACATATGTTCCCCAAAATATTTTTTGAACTTCTTTACCAGTGTTGCGGTTGCTTTAATCGTATTTTAATTGTTTTTTTTTCTTTCCATATTTGCACCATTTTTCTCTTCCCGAGACGGGGGAATCATCATTGATTTAGAGGTTGTTCTCAACTTACTCATTCTGTTTCTTATGCTGCAGATGAAGTTGTCACGCGATGCTCGACATTCGATGGGACGATGGGATTTCGTTTTCTAAAAATATGTCGCGTGTGATGTTTTCCGCAGTGTATAGAATATTACTTTTTATTCGTTTAATTGTAAAATGCAACTTGAAAGTTAGTAATTCTATTTCATAGAATAATGCTGAATATTAATTAAAAAATATAAAAAAAATTACAATTTTAAACGTAATAAAACTTTAGATTAACTGGGCGGGGTTTGCCTTAAACTTTGAACTGGGGTAAATCTAATTTTTCAGTGTAGTGCCAACATTAAGTGTTAACAAATTACAGTCAAATTATCCATTAATAATCATGTAGTTCTGTTTATAGTGAACCTTTTCAAAACAAATAGTTTATAGTTTATATGCCCCAAAATATAAATAGGAACATTCGCCAATCAAACAATTATTTATCTATTTTAAAAGATCAACATGTATTTGGTCTATTGTACCTATTCATGTTTTGGAATGATCAAATCCTGAATGGTAGGTAACTCCGCCCAGTCAAGCCTAAGTTTTCTTTTAATATATATATCATTTTCACCATCAATGCAACTTGACACTGAGTAAATTATTAGTATATTATGAAGAATCCTGGATACTATTTAACAATATAATAATATGACAACTTTAAAATATATTTTCCCATCAAAACCAAATGCATGGGTGAAAAACATTTGCAACATAGAGGATTATCATTCCCAAAATAAATGATCCTTTGCACATTTGCTAATTACTGACAAATTTCTGTTTTATGTCTCCCCCCTCTTAAGGGGAGACATATTGTTGTCTGTCGTCCGTCCGTCGGTCCGTCCGTCCGTCAGTCCGTCAGTTTGTGGACACCAATTCTCCTACATCTTTCATTGGATTTTAACCAAACTTCACAGGATTGTTGACCATCATGCTTAGTTGTGGATATCGTCTCGCCGGATTGATCGGCTAATTTTTGTTAGAGTTATGCCCCTTTTTGACTTAGAATTTTGCAAAATTATGTTTGTGGACGCCAATTCTCCTAAATCTTTCATCGGATTTCAACCAAACTTCATAGGATTGTTGCCCATTTTGACTAGTTGTGCATATCGTCTCACCGGATTGATCGGCTAATTTTTGTTGGAGTTATGGCCCTTTTTGACATAGAATTTTGCAAAATTATGTTTGTGGACGCCAATTCTCCTAAATCTTTCATCGGATTTCAACCAAACTTCATAGGATTGTTGCCCATCTTGACTAGTTGTGCATATCGTCTCGCCGGATTGATCGGCTAATTTTTGTTGGAGTTATGGCCCTTTTTGACTTAGAATTTTGCAAAATTATGTTTGTGGATGCCAATTCTCCTTCATCTTATATCGGATTTCACCAAACTTCACAGGATTGTTTACTGTCATGCTTAGTTGTGCATATCCTTTTGCCGGGTTGATCGGCTAATTTTTGTTGGAGTTATGCCCCTTTTTAAATAAAAATTTTACAAAATAAAGTTTGTGGACGCCATTTCTCTAATATCTTTCATCGGATTTAAACCAAACTCCACAGGATTGTTGAAATTCATACTTTTTGTGCATATCGTCTGGCTGGATTGATTTTCTAATGTTTGTTGGAGTTATGCGCCTTTTTGACTTGAGGGGGAGGGGAGACATTAGTTTTTGTATCAAAAACACACTTCTAGTTTAATTTGTTAGAATATATTTAACGTAGAAATGTGAATGTTTTAGGTAAGAGATGTGGATTGACAGAAATAGTAAACCCTGAAGATTATGAAGAGCCTCTTGACAAAGTATTGGTAAAGATGACGAATGGTGGACTTGATTACACATTTGAATGTATCGGAAATGTTAATGCAATGGTGAGTTGTAATGATGGTTTTGATAGCACATTTAGTTGTATCGTAATTTGTTAATATGTAACAGTGGACATCATTATACATTATAAAGTATCGGAAATGGCAATAAAATGGCAAGTTGTAATGGAGGACATCTCTACACGTTTTTGTGTATCAAAAATATTCATACAATGGTTAGCTGAAACAATGGAAAAAAATTTAAAATGAAGATACATATATATGAAAATGGGAGACAACACGAAACATCTACAATGGCTGAAAATTACAATTGCATGTTATCATCTGCCACATGAAAAACACAAATAAGACAAAAGACAAACGTAAACAACAACAAGAACAACGATATGAACTCGGGACAGCCGGCCTGGATACCGGCACTAGCAAAAGCCAGAGGTAGGGTTCAACCGGTTTATGGATACCCAAACCTCATCTTTATCTGTCGCTTTTCCATATGGTATAAAAACATACAAATAAAACCCAATACAGATAAACTTATAAATCCATGAACAAAATCTTGCAAGGAGAGAAAAAGACAATATGTAATTTTGAAAGATGGGTCAAGAGGTGTTCGCCGCTAATCAATAAGCCTAATCTTCTGGTAGAACAGTGTCGCACTATGGAAGAAAATCAAACACAAAACTTACCGAAGGGTTGACAAGAATCATCATAAATTTCAGTAGACATCGGTAGTATCAGTGAGAGGCCAGCATATGTGTAAAATTTTCAGGTCATTAGATCTCAAAGCTAATTTTAGAGAGAAGATCTTCCATGCAGTGACTTTAGGGAACAATTGGTAGATCTAATTTTAATAAGATTGTCGTCTTTCAAAAAGAACATTTTCCTCATTCGAAATTCAAGTAGTTTGCAAATCTCTTACATATCTTAAAACTTGCTCGAGGATTTATCAGGGCAAATGGTGTTCTCTTTAAGTATTATCTCGCCTAAAAATGACTAAGTTCAACAAATTTATTTTTGAGAAAGATCAGCAAAAATCAAAATCCGAGTAGTATGCACATTTTCAATGTATGTGCAATCAATCTGCAAAATAAATTCTTCCTACCTTAAAAACCGTAGGAGGAGTTATTTGGACAAATGATGTACCCTATAAGCATTATCTCGCCTAAAAATGACTAATTAATATAAGAAAGATAACAGGAAACACCTACAATGGCCGCAAACCACAACCACATGCCACAATCCACCAGGGAACCGCACGAGAAAATTAATAAAATGTATTTTTTGAGAAAAATCAGCAAAAATCAAAATCCGAGTAGCATGCACATTTTCAATGTATGTTGAATCAATCTGCAAAATAAATTCTTCCTACCTTAAAAACCGTAGGAGGACTTAACTGGACAAATGATGTACCCTATAAGCATTATGTCGCCTAAAATGACTAAGTTCAACAAATGTTTTTTTGAGAAAAATCAGCAAAAATCAAAATCCGAGTAGCATGCACATTTTCAATGTATGTGCAATCAATCTGCAAAATAAATTCTTCCTACCTTAAAAACCATAGGAGGAGTTATGTGGACAAATGATGTACCCATAAGCTTTATTGTAAGCCAAAAAGATATCCTGTGAAACAAGTTCCAAATGGAACAAATGTTATCTATATATCTATGAGATTCATTACGTCTGGAGATTATTTCACCAAGTGAGCAGTAAATACTTTTCAACTGGACATTATTTCACCAGATGAGCTATGAAATATCTTCCTTTGGAACTAATGTCACGGATACTATAAACCGTTACATTATCTGGCCTAAAAATGACTAAGTTCAACAATGTATATAAAAAAATCAGCAAAAATCAAAATTCAAGCATGCACATCTTCGTTGTATGCACAATCAATCTGCAAATAAAACATTTCCGAACTTAACTGTAGGAGGAGTTATCTGAACAAATGATGTACCAAGTAAGCATTATCTTGTCTAAATATGACTAAGTTAAACAATGCGTATTTTCGTAAGAAAATCGGCATAAACCAAAAATGACAAAGTTCAACAATGTGTGGCTTTCTATCAAAATCCAAGTAGTATGCACATCTTTGATCACAAAATGTGCACAATCAACCTGCAAAATAAAAAAAAAATCCTATCTTAAAAACTGTAGGAGGAGTTATCCGGACAAAGGATGTACCCTTGAGCAATGTAATTCATAAAAATGACAAAGTTCAACAATGTGTAGTTTTCTGGAAAATTATCAAAAATCAAAATCAAAGTGGCATTACCATCTTTGATATGTGCACAATCAACCTGCAAAATAAAAACTACCTATCTTTAAAACTGTAGGAGTTATCCAGACAAATGGTGTACCCACTGACAGACAATGGACTGACAGACGGACGGACGGACGGACTGACGGACTAGTTATAAACTATATACCCTCCGTAACTTCGTTTCGTGGGGTATAATTAATTTTACTTGTTTAGATACATTCTTTACTGAAAGTATTTAAAAAGACAAATAATGAGATTAATATAAGAATATTGGAAGTGTGACAACTCTAAGTATGTGCGAACCGTATTATATGTTCCTATGACATATTGATCAGGTATATGACGAAAGCTACTATCAGTAAGGATTAAAATATTGTTGTGATATCTAAATTTCATTATTTTCTGACTTTTATTGAACAAGTTTACCAAAAGAAAATATAAGTTGTTGTATTATTTATATATTTAAAAGTGGAAATTTTCGCCAGGGGCTTATTTCCGCAGATTTTGCGATAGGCACATACAAAATGTACTCGCGCAAAATTACCCTCTCATAAATTTGCTTTCATAATATCATTGGAGCATATTGTCATGTGAATGACCCAGGCTCATATTCTAAGCCTAAATATTATGTAATTATGTAAAACATGTGATTTATGCTTTGTTTCATCCTCAGAAAACCGCTTTTTATTCATGTCGTAGAGGATCAGGGAAGACAATTATCCTTGGAATTGCAAAGAGTACAGACAAAATTGATGTAAACCCATTTGATATTACGTTTGGTAAACAATTAATTGGATCTGTATTTGGAGGTAAACTGTTTTATATTATCTTTTTTGAATCCGGTGTGCAGGACATAATTTGTATGTTTCAACAGAATTGCATCCCTTTTTAGGAGGTGTAAGTTCGAAACATTCGTAATGTACCTTCTAATGCATATTGAAGAAGATCGAGTGATCCGAGTAACATATTTGAATCCCTTAATTTCTAAAAGAAATGCGTCCGCCTAGAAACACATCAAGTTGTGTATTTTTCCCAAATGATAATACAGATTATTTGGAATGGACGTATAGTATCCACAACGTGCAATATTGTGATCCAATACGGAAAATCCCTCCCTTCTTCGGACACCTCTAATTTTATTGTTCATTTTGAAACGGAAGTTTGCAGATGTCCCGAAGTTACACCTCCTCCAAAGAGAGGTAAATATAGGGAAATTAACAAACCGCAAGTGGGGAATTATTACAGAAAGGTAATCATGATCTGCTCAAAATGTTAAATTCCTCATATTTGGAATTTGTAAGACCGGTAATACACAAGGGAACTACTCCAAAATATCTATTCTCATTTCCGAAATAGAAAAATTGAAACGGTAAAATCATTGTGACGACTGTAAAACTTATGTCGTGACAATTACAAGAATTGATGAAAGTAACCTTGGTGTAAAGGGTTTGAGATAAAATTGTTGTACAAACTACAGACAAGACAACAGGAAATATTTTGTAAAATTGGGACGACATATACCACAGGAGTGGGAATATAACTACTAAAAAACGTAAAGTTAACTATCGGAAGCCGACATGATTACGCTTGTTTTGAAGTTTTAATTTATGACCTCCAGAGTTATGAATAGGTATAAGTTCAAATATGATACTGATGATGGTGTATTATCGAATTTTGGCATGTAGGATGAAGGTTATCCTTTAATCGAGGTTTCTTCTGTAGAAGAGCATTGTCTGTATAATTGAAACTGGAATCAAGGACTGGGCTAGCCTATTGTATTTTCCTCGAAATTAGCCTTTGTATGAATCTTGCTTCATACGAATAACGAGTAAATCGGATTAAAGTGGCAAAAATAATATTCCCATAGGTATCCCTGATGTCTGCTGAAAAATTTGTCTTCACAATTCGACACATGTATTGTAAGAAAAGTTTAGGTTGACTGGGCGGAGTTACTTATCATTCAGGGTTTGATCATTCCAAAACATGAATAGGTACAACAGACCACATACATGGTGATCTTAATAATAGATCGATGATTGTTAGATTGGCGAATGTTCCTATTTATATTTTGGGGCATATAAACTATAAACTATTTGTTTTGAAAAGTGGTCACTCTAAAAGAACAAATGAATAATTGGATTGTAATTTGTTAACACGTAATGTTGGCACTACCCTGCAAAATTAGATTTACCCCAGTTCGAAGTTTAAGGCAAACCCTGTCCAGTCAATCTTAAGTGTTATTACAATATTATTGATTAAAATTTTCCTGCATTGCGGTGAAATCTTCCTTTTTCTACTTCTTATAGGAATAAAAGTCATGTATAAGAGAAAAGGACATTCTTTATCTAGCACCAAATATTACATTTTCGCACATAGAAAGGCTGATGTTTTAAATCGCGGAGTACTGACTATAATCATGTAGAACAATAGAATACACTGACGAAAAATGAAATGATTTAGCACTGTTTCAGTCGTTTGGTTGAAAATATGTTCTAGAGTTTTGAGAAACCACATCTGTTTCACCCTATTTGGTTACAAAACTTTATCAGAATAAATCATTAAGATATCGTTGACTGCAGTACATGTCAGTAATAATATTGAGGAACTTAAAAAGTTTGTTTTTTTTTTGCTTTGAGCAGATGCAGTAATTTTTGAAAGGCATTTATGTACCTTATATTCGTAGAAGATACATATACAAGGAAGATTATTGTTTTAATCATGCACTTACATTGATACAAAAGGATATGATTTCTGATGATATAATGACATTGTTTAGAGTATGTAGTTTTGGTTGCTTAATAAATTGTCATTACTCTTCTCCTTCCCATTTTGCATTAAATTGTGCCTTTTTGCAGATAAATGTGGTCCTGTCAGCTTATGCAATCAAAATGATTGTCATGGAGATTTTAAACTTATGTTTACTGCCAAAACTAATTTACATATTTAACATTCATCAAGTGACGCATGTGAATACAAATTATAGCAAACCGCACTTGACGTCTTGACATGACGGAATAATTTCTTCTAGCAAGACCAGTTTGGGGATAATTTCATTATCAACCGCTGTAAATCAAAGAAAATTCGTACAATTTACTGAAAAATAAATTGAAATGCAGATAAACAAGTTTTGATATAAAATTTTAATGGTCTTTTACTGAATAAGCTAACTAGAGACATATAATTTAAGTTTTCCTGCGTGTTAATACGTGGCTACGTAGGATACGATAAATTCCTCATGATCGTTCTTTGATTTCTGTCTGCTTATGCCCTGTTAAGTAAAAAAATATTTTCGAAAAATGACATTCCTAATAAAAAATATTTTCTTAGATTATGTTGGTGTCTCGAATAATTTGCAAGAGAAAAGTGGTATGGTGAACAGACAAATCATGATAAGAAGGGGTATTTGCCAAAACTCCAAGCAACGGGGCGACAAAATTTAGAAACAAAACTTGCATTTTTGACAAATACCCCAACTTTCATGATATATATACAGAATATTCCCATCATCAAAACGGACAGGTAAATTCGGGACAAATATCACGACAAGCGCTTCCGTGAAGGTGTATTTGCCAACAAAATTCCACGGCTATTAACCAATCAGAACGCAGCTTTTTACATTAGGTGTAATCATAATAATAATATTAATATCAAACAGACGCAGAAGTATGTCACACCAAATATTTACATAATAACATAATACTGAAGTTATTGTAAATTTTATTTCTGTATATGGCCATTTTGACAACTTATGTCTCTTCAGTGCAGATCAAATAGAAAACATTGGAAGATTATGAACCAAAATATGTCTAAGTAACGTAGAGATAAAACAAAATAATGTTGAAAAATGTAGAGCAATATTTTGATATATTTTTTGTCGGTTCTCTGTAAAACATAATGACGGAGCATATCGATTTGATATTATTTTGTGTGCAGAAAAAATATCAGTTAAGTGTTTATACCTGTCACTTGATTAAAAAAAACAAACATTTGAATCACATGCCACCCGAAAACCAGTTTCGGACAGTTTCGAAAATTGTAGAAAACACCTTTTTGGTTGCATAAGCACTTTGCTGTTTAAACAATTTTAATTCTAATCTTTTTATAGTAATTACTAGAAAAAAGAAGGGAAACGGGGAATATGTCAATGAGACAATGTCCCTAAGGGAGTAATAACAACTCAAAGCTACCATAAGATCTTCAATGAACGGTGAGGAAACCCCACAACCAACGGCAGATCGGAGTCCACTTAATGATAGATTAAAACACGTTTTCAAAATTTACACATGAATATCAATCACTAAAAAACAGTTTACATTTCAAATCTGCCTCGACAGCGATTTTAAATATCGGATCATTAGCGAAATAGCAGATATCACAAATAGTTCTCTGGATATTTGTTAGCCATTTGCCTTAGCAACGATATTTTTTATCAAAACGAGTTACCTACATTGATGTTGTAGTGTGAAATTTTATTACCATGCGTGCCAAAATAGTTCAAACGTTTAAAAAGAATGACTATTTAGGTTTGCTGCAAATTATCAAAAAGCATATTTTGTGGTGTACTCATATCTTACAAACTGGTTCCTGAAGTTTAACTTTGATCTGTATGATATATAAATTTCCAGTCTAGTGTTATGGACCATCTTGTAATAGAGTAAGTCGTGGACACAATAGTTAAAAAATAACAAACACAAATTTAAGCGTGTAAACATCTTAAAATCACAGTCGGCAATATACCATTAAATTAAATTCACCCGGTGATGAAATATGTTTTTTCGTATCGACAAATAGTGAATTCAAGCGACAGAAGGTTACATCTGTTGAAAACAAAAATTTTAGTACAATCAAAATTTGGAAAAAAGTTGCTTAGAGATCGAACAAAAGTCTGAGTATTTGCATTTTGTTTGGAACTTAACGAAATCTTCTTTACTTCTTTATTACATTTTGTTTTTACTTATATTTGTGCAAGAAATTAAGTAAAAACAGTATCAACACATTAAATATATGAACATCATTATATTTTTGAATGTTCTTAAGCGTAAGTCATTGTAACTACGTCATTCAAAATTCAGATACTTATAATTTTACAGCAAATTTACAAAAGTCTGTAAAATTTTATGTTCAATAGCCAACTAATTGCATATTTTAATCTATTGATTGCCCTCCTTTCATTAACTCAATTATATATGCTGTATTAATTATTCCTTGTGTTTATTGCATATTCAAACATTGTATATTTGAATTATTTGTTTATATTCAAATTTGCTTGTTGGCGACTTGAAAATTAGAACTTGAATTCGCAGAGTGGAAAGGTAAAGATGACGTACCAAAACTTGTGGACGACTACACAAAAAAGGATTTACTGCTTGATGAATTTATTACACATAGAATGGATATTGATAACATTAATGATGCATTTGATTTGATGATCAATAGAAAGAGGTAAAGTCATAATAAGCAAATCTATTTTTGCTATGTAGACTACTAACTCCAGAACAACAATTTTGAAAAGATAAGACGAGTCAAACGTACTTAAAAAAGATAGGTCAAGGAGTGCTCGCCGCTAAACTGCCGGCTAGCTCAAGAAGCCTTGTCTGCTGGAATAAACACTGTCATACTACAGAAGACAAATAATAATAATAATAATAACAATATCCTTTATTTCAACAGGATGACATATTTAGTTACAAACTAGTTTACAATATGGTTTCGATTATGTACATTTTCACATCATAAATTATAAGACAATAATGAATAAATGAGTTAATGACGTTTCATTAAAAATCGGACACATAATTTCTACCGACAGAAATTCAATTAACATTGCTGTATAAAGATTAAATTACTTTGTAAGCTTTAAGGCAAGTTATACTTTATATTATGGCAAAAATTGATATATATATATATGCCAATTCATGTGTTAATGCATGCAGTTTTCTGTCATATTTCATTTCCAGTTTCAAACCCAATATTGCGCTCCAAGTTTTGCGTCGAAGTTTTCAAACATTTGATAGGCAAATAGATTTTTGCAATTGGGTTTTTTGCAAATTAGAACATGATTAGACCTTATATACATGTATGTCTTCATTTTATACCTTGTCATCGCTTGGTAGGTCTAATCGTTCTAATTTGCACATAATCCATTTCTTAAACAATGCAAAAACATATTACAAACAACTTACTAGCTTAAACTTACACCCTGTGTGTTAAACATTTCCAAAGTCAGTATCACTTATACCTTATTTTTATATTAGACATTTTCTAAGTAAAAAAGTGTGGCTATTACTTCAGTAACCCATGCAATGTGACGTAAGAAAGGAATTCTTGGATCAGATTCTGAGCATTGTAATAGCAATAAGTAAATTATAAGAAATGTCTATTTGTGTTTTTGCTTTTTGCTTTTTTGGGTGGTGATGGGGGGGGGGGATGGTGGTGGTGGTGATTCATATTAACTCGAGGTTTACATCTTGACTCTTCACTTGTTATTTAATGGGAATACTCAACAATTAAGTGTCCAAGTCACCAAATCTCAGATAAATTTTAACAATTTATATAATCTATCAGCTTTCTTCTTTTGTTTTTATTTCAGTTTGCGGACTGTAATAAGTCTATGGCCTGATACAGAGAATAGGAGCAAGTAAAACGAGAAAATCACAAGATTTTAATGGTCAGAGAAAAATCGGAATAGCCTATATAAAAACTTTAAAATACATTGTCACTATATATATTAACACATATTTTTTTCTGTGTATATAAAGTATTGAATTGAGGTATCGAATTTTTAGATAGGAATTTTTCGGTATTTTTGCACAATTTGTTTTTGATGCTGAACTGTAAATACAAGCTCTTCATATCCACAGTAATTCGTAGTTGTTTATTTCAATGCCATGTTTTGATGTGATTATTCCTTCTCTTTGAGAAACTGTATTTACAGTACGTGACTTTCAAATTAATTGCTTGTCACGGAGGAAGTGTTTCTTATTACACACAAAAATAAAAGAGAAAAATAAAAAGACTGAGCCGACTGTAGGACACATTTATGAATTTATCAAGGTGTAAACGATTTTGATTTTTTTTGTGGTGCCCCATGTTAACTGTTTTTCGATTAAGATGTGGTAAATGTTAGGGTACGCTTCAAGTTAGTTAATAGTAGGATTACAAATGAAGGTATCTCTGTATGTATTGATTCAATGGGTCTCCTTCTTTACTGGTTTTGCAGCACTCATTCCCACCTTCAAATGCACAAGAATTCCTTGCCTGAAGGTCTCGTTATGCACCCTTGTTCAAAACAGCAGTCAAATTAAATTACAACAGAAAGATGTCTTATACACTTATCAAACTAAAATAGTTAGTTTATCACTGTTTAATTATTTTTTTCGTGCATCTCATTTGTAACATATCAGAAAAAAAACTGCAATGAGAGGTGCACAATTAGTACACATGGGAATTTCAATGACCTGATAATAAACAATGTTGCCGAGACGAACATGAATATTAGCTAGTAAGATATTCAGTGTCTGAATTATATCATCACATGTCAAAGAACAATGATTGTGAAAGTCGAATTGTTATAGAAAAATTCCTACGTTACAGCAATTGAACTGATTGTCAGAAAAGTTAAAGACCATTTAATAAGTTATCCTTATTTAATCAACTTGTGTGAAAGGATGGTATAGATTGAAGGAAATTCATTATTATCAATAAATTAAACGGGTTGTAATTTGATTGTAATTTATCTAAAACTTATTTGAGTTTTTACACTCCAAAAGAAATTTCCACCAGAGTTTTGATGCAACAAGTTTGAGTTTTTTTTTCGTAGTGCGACAGTGATTTACCAGCAGACTAGGTTCCTTTGGCTAGCCGGCAGTTCAGCGGCAGGCACTCTTTGATCCATCTTTCTAAATCACGTTTTGTCTCTTTCAAGATAGTGGTCATATAGTTAGCAGTCTAACAGTATGGGGTTTCATTCGTATGTTTATTACACTAAAAGACATTTTCACCATAAACCGAAACCGAAACCGAGACCGAAAACGAAACCAACAAATTTGAATAATATTCAACATTCAAAAGTGTTTCTTTGATATACAACATCCTTGCATAAGTCTTTGAACTATATAGATTATCCTTTTACACAGTTTTTATTCTTTTCGAGGAGTAAGAAAGTACGTCTAAGCGATACTACAGCACATATTTCAACATTAGTGAAATGATACATAAGTTTTGATGTTTTGTCTTTGTATGTATTGAGTGGCAATTGGGTGGCCAAATATATATCTGACATCAGGATATAGATGCTATAACATACAGATTAATTGATCCTACAGGTCCCTAGGAACAATGGTCTTTTATAAGAGATTGTTATGCACTAGTAAGTTTATGGCAAGTCATATTGGACATAGATACATGATTAATTAATATAAACAATTGATATTTAAAACAATTCATTTATAAATATTCAAAATTCAATTGCTAATATTCATAATTCATTAACCAATATCTATAAATGAAAAAAAATATTATACTGAATTGCAAATTTCAATACATGAATTATTAATATCAATAAATGAATTATAAATATTTGTAAATGATTTGTATATATTGATAAATGAAGTATAAATATTGATAAATGAAGTATAGATATTTATAAATAAATTTTAAATAAAAGAAATAAGCAAAAACTATAAATATTAAAAACATCATAGATATTTTTAATTTATTTATTATTATTTATGAATGAATATCATATATTTATAATGAATTATCCATATTAATAGATTATTTGTTAACATTATTAATATTAACAGATGAATTATCAACATTTATAATGAATTGTTAATATTTATAAATGAATCAATAATTATTTACGAATATTTATAATTCATTTCTTAATATTTTTTATTGAATCATGAATATCAATAATTGATTTACTAATATTTATAATTCATTGCAAATTTTTGCCATTCATTTATAAATATTCATAATTCAATTTTAAACAATTATAAACATCAAGAATTGATTAATTAATATTTATTATTCTTGCTTATTTCTAAATATTTATATTCATTTAGAAATATATATAATTCATTTATTAATAATAACAAATCATTAATACATTTTCTAAAATTATTTTTTATATTAGTAATTGATTTATTAATATTTACAATTCAATTAGAAACATGAATAATTTTTCTCCGATTATCAATATTGATAACTGAATGATTAATAATAATAACTGAATTCTAACTTTTTACAATTAAATCATAAATATTTAAAAATGAAGTGTAAATATTGACAACTTATTATAAATAATTGCAATTATTAATATTATTCTTAATAAATAAATCAAGTATTTTTGTCAACTTTTGCTGTTTATTATTAATCTGTTGATATTAATAATATCACCAATTTAGTAAGTAATATTTAGAATTTATTTATAAATATTAATTAATCAAACATAAATATTTACGATATTTTTTTTATTATTTATAATTAGTGCTTATTTCTTATATTTAAAACTCATTTATAAATATTTAAACTTTATTTATCAATATTTATACTTCATTTATTAATATTAAGAAATCATTACAACTATTTATAAATCAATTATTAATATTAATAATTCAGTGATTAAAATTAATATTTTTTTTTTTGATATTCACAATTCAATATGATAATAATTATTCTTTTTCCATTTACAAATAATAATTAATGAATTATGAGTATTGACAATTAGATTATAAATATTTGTAAATGAATTGTTTTAAATATTAATTTTTTTATATTAATAAATCACGTATTTTTTCCTATTTTGCTTGCAATAATCTTACTATAGAACAATCTCTTAGAAAAAAAAAACTTGTTCCTATGGACCTGTAGGATCAATTTATCCGTATATTATAGCATCTTTATCCAGATTTCAGATATAAAGTAAGTGAGAACCGAACCGTTAGTCTGAAAAGAACAATCCAAGGACAATGGCAACGTCGGAAAAACAAAGAAACGAAGACATAACATGAGCATGGAACAGAAAAGAAAATGAAGACACGCACATATACAAAAATGAACAACACGGGCCCAATAAAAACCATGGGTGAGATCAGGTACACCGGTAGAGTAAGCATCTCCTGCTTCTTATAAGACACCCGCCGTGTTGAACATGTCAACTCCGGTAGTAAAGTCAAATCCGGTAGAGGAAAAACAAAATTAAGGGGCAAAGAGAAAGATCTGTTGTCATCTGAGAAACAGATATCTCATAGCGGTCCACAAGATCGTGATGTCGACCGTAAAACTTCTGTAGTGATGACCTCAAGTTATGGGCAACATACCCTTGCTTAAGTAGCCTATTTGTGAGCAACGGAGCTCTATCAAGGTAGTCACTGTATCGACCACAGGCCCTTGAGTAGCGAATGAGTTGGGAGATGTAAACTCCGTATGCTGGTGCTTTTGGATTGTTGCTACAAAGAAAGGGGAAGTTGACTATTGGAAAAGTGAAGTCATAAATCCGGCCATCTAATAGCCACTCCATACATACGAAGACAATTTGAATATCAAAACATCAAAACTAATGTAAAATTTCACAAATGTTGAATTATGCGGTGCACTATCGCTTAGACGTATATTCTTACTCCTCGAAAAGAATAAAACTTTTAAAAAGGATAATCTATATAGTTCAAAGAATTATGCAAGTATGATTAATAGCACATTAACACTTTTGAATGTTGAATATTATTCAAGTTAAATTGGTATCGGTTTCGGTCTCGGTTTTGGATTCGGTTTCGGCTTATGGTGAAAATGTCTTAAAAGTGGAACGGGATAGAGAAAGGGGAGGCTTGGTCACCTATAAGCCGGTTTAAATCTGACGCTTGTTTTGCTATTGCCGGTATCAAGTCCGGAAATCCCGAGTTCCTAGTATCATTATTTATGTTTGTCTCTTGTCTCCATTAGTGTTTTTCTAGTGCAGTTTGCTTGTGAATTGTGGCATGTGATTGTAGTGTTCGGCCATTGTAGGTGTAAATTGTGACCTTTTGTTTTCAAACATTTTTTTCACCAAGGTTTTTTCAATTAATACTCAATTTTGTAAACAGACAGCTTAGTTAGGGTATGACTTATAATAATTATGTTTAAATAATATTTTTGGTGCCCTGGTAATAGTTTTATCTCTGAACATTTTAAGAACTTGTTTGCCTGCACTTTTTTGTTCGCACCATTTCATACAATATTTTCTAACGCAGACTTTAATATTATCAAAGTTTGCTTGACAGTTTATTTTCGAAGGTGGGCGATATTAAGACCCTTCGTCGAACATCTTATTTACATCGGTGTTTAAATTGTCCGTTAATCTATGTACACTAGGTTCATAGCGATAAGGCGGAACGGAACAGTCGTGCTGCTAGTGTACTTCTCGAAATTAGTATCACAGTTAATAGAAGAGTTAAATGTAGGGTTTTTGTAAGAAAAGAAAATGACGGACATGTCCAGGTTGTCACAAATAAAGTGGTACAGGTTTTTGAATATCTTGATCCTACTGAAATATGCCTGGAATGTCAATTAAGTCAATACCTTTATTAGTATATTTACTGTTCAAAAATATTATGCATGTTCATTGGGTTTGTTGATTCTCGGATAAAGACGATGGAAGCAGAACGCTTCAATGCTACAGAATTCATAGAGCGTTTTACTGATCGTTTTGTAAAGAAATGTTTCTTTTTATGTGTGAATTTCTATATTTGTATTTTGAAAAGCAATGTCAATTATTGCTATCATTTGCGTTCATCGGTGTCCGTCCGTAGTCTCTCCGTCCATTGTTGGTTTTTAACATTAACTCTGAAACACCTGGACCAATATATAGTGAACCTTCTATAAGAATTATTTCCATTTTTGAGGCATTTTTGACGATTTGTTTTTTTAGATTTGCTCTTTTATCTCAAAACTACTAAAGATTAGGCCACTAAAATGTTATGTATTGTGAGGGCTACATTTTATGCAAGTTTGAAATTCCTCGACAAATTCTTATAGGACTTCTTGTAGACAGACATATCTCAAATTAATGGGATGTATTTCAATTTAAGATATTTTCAAAATAAAGAGATATAGAGTAAATGTACAAGGGACAAAGTACCACTTTCTTCATATTCGAGATGTGAGTTTGATTTTTATGTTGGTATCTCATTCTTCAGAAAGAACTGCTGGTAACCCCGGTTTTAACTGTCAGAGCTTTAAATGTATACATGTACTTGTGTCTTGTCTAGCACACTGTGATATTTTATCGATAATGTTTGTGGTACAGATTGACGTGTTTGTCATTGTCTGTAAATAGACCATATATCCAGGTACCTGGTCTGCACTCCCTAATTTAGAATTTTAGACTGATTTCACTATGGACAATAACTGGGTATCCATTCCCTTTAGTACTGAGCACTGAGGAAAACAGAAATATTCTGATGTTAATTTCTTGAAAAATGGATTGTTTCCGAGGAAATAAACATTGTCAGCATATGAAGCAAAGCTAGAAAAATATTTTGAATCATTTCTATTCGGGTATGCCTAACAGAAATGAAGTATTTCTGTCAGTGACAGGCAACTACAATCATGGCTCTTATGTAAAATAAATGATAGTTACGACAGAAAATATTTTATATAAAATGATCACTGAAATTGAATAATCAATGAAAAAGTCACTGAAAGTTTAGTTAATCCATTGTATTTAAATAAAACACTTACTTTGAACATGTTGAAGTTCTGGTGATTTTTATTTGTCCACATCCAAGAAAGATAACTCTTACAAAGGGATACATTAGGGAGTGCAGTCCATGAACTTGGATATCATCTATTGAAGAGATTGAAAGGACGTTTTTACAAACTTAAAGTTGGTATTGTTTTAAGGTTGAGGAAGTAACAAGTATCTTGCTCCTAAAGGTCATAGAAAGTAAAATCCGGGGAAAATTTTAGTAACTTTAAGATTAAGATAAAAAACAAAGCGCCGTTTTGATAAAACTTACCATATGTTTGTAGAAATTTTGTCCCATGTACATTTACATCATATCCTGTCATTTGTAAACGTATATATATTTCTGACAATTTAAACCCTTGAAAGATGAATGTACTTTTTGTAAACCCCCATTCCAGCAGTAAGGAAAGGAGAACTTCAATTAAATCCTACTAACTCATTCCAGTTTTGTAATGATTAAATATTGCAAAATCGCGTGCGACAGTATCTGAGATAGAGCTAAGAAGCATCGTGAATAACTAAAAATGTATTTCAATCGATTTGAATGGTAAATTTAGAAGCGAAAATATACCATGTATTAATGATGTTGAACTTTTGTTACATCTTTTTAATAGGCCACTTTTAATAAATAGCATAAGTATTTCAAGCAAATTAACTTCGTTAGGATTAACTTTACTACATTTTAGATTGGCTACGTGCCATTGTACATATCAACATCAGTTTTGTTTCGACTTACATTCCAAAAATATTTCAATTTCATTTTAGTTTTGTAACCGTAGAAGAATAAATATATAAGTTTCCATATCAATTTTGTGAATTTTTGCAAAGGACTTTATACTGGGAAACTTCGATTTACAGTTATCTGTACATATGAGCTTTGTTGTACGACACCTACAGAAAACTACCCAATCTCTCTGTTATATAAATTTGATTAATTTATTCATTCACTGATTACTGTTCTGAAAATGCAAATAAAAGTATAAATAAAAAATATATTAAATATATATAATATGTAAAAATTTCAAGGTGAATAACCTACGTGTGACGAGGATCATATGCTTGTGAAGTACATTCAAGAATAGAATATACATGAAACATCAGACATAGCATAAAGCATAAGCAATATTTTAAAATTTACACAAATTTTATTATAAAAGATATACGAACGCACAGAAAGTATGGAGGAGGTTTGTCTGGTTGGTTACTTTAACAGAGCAGCAGAAACAGGGGCTTAATGTGTGCTTTGCAGCTTACTAAACGCCTACCAGCGTTTAATTAAGATCAAAGCAAGTGGCAGCAGTTTGTGTGGATTGATATTCTTTCCAGAGAAAATGTGGTGCAAATTTTAAGCATATTTTGCAGCTCAATTCTAGCAGCAATCCAGATCACTACAGCAGTCCAAAGGTTGATTAGACAGGAAAGTACTACAATATTTACAAAATTTCTAAAAATAAACGGTTCTCAAGTGTTGAATGATTCTAAAATGTTATTAATAATTTACTGATGGAGGGGTATAAGCAAAAATATCGCATTTAGAAAATTTCGTCTCAACATAATATCGCCGAATAACAATCAATGATGAAATTGTGATTTCCAAGTGAAGTCTCCATACTTTATCAACGAAGTCAGGAAATTTCCTTCTTCAAATTATGCCAGTAAACAGCATTTGTTTATACATTGATCAAAATCATGCTGGCAGAAAAGGCTGACTACCTGAATACGTGAAATTTTACAAAAATATATAGTTTTCATAATATACAACATTGCATAATTTCAATGCATATGCATATTGTAAAGCAAATATTAAGACGATTGTCACATTGAGTGCAGTGCCGTGTGCAAATTGATTTTTACCGTGTGCAAATTTATTTAAAAGCAATTGATATGAGTTAAGCACAAAAATAATCATGTCGGAATTCGAAGGAAAGGTAAGAAAACATTTCTTTATAGAAATGATTTCATGCCTGATCTTTTTTCACCTTAATCTTTTTATTTTGGGAATTCATTATGATTTTTTAAAAAATGAATTAACAGATTTTAAACAGATATTATATAATTTTTCACGGATCTGTTTAGTAACAGTGCATTTTGATAAAATTTAATATCCAATATATATTTGTCATGTTTTGTGCGTTAATTTTTGTTAATAAAAAACTGCATCCTTATATCATGTAATAATATTATAAACAATACAAAGAATGCTCAAAATATCAGGAATGTCATAGCGAAACATGTAAAATTATTCTTAATCAAATTCGTGGTTGCTGTGCTTTTCGTAAACTGCAACACTTCGCCTTCTGTTAATTCACTGTTTTATATTTAGTTTAAACACACAAGATAAAGAAGCGAATTGAGTAGGTTCCACTGTTTCAGTGCTATTACGTAGTCTGACTGTTGCTAACGATAATAACCACTCAAATATATAAGAACACGGTAGTTAAAATTCAAAGCTAAAAATTTAGAGAGACGTATGCAGTGTGTTGCAGTTGAACAGCGTTTTCAATAAAGACATATTCAGAAGATAGCGATGTGGGAGCATAATACATTTTGCATTTTAAGGATTTTACGCTATTCTGCAGAATCAACTATTATATTGCAGGATTTTATAACAAAAATAGCAAAAGGCCAGTTATTGCAAACTCTACATTCAACTATTTCTGTTTAAAATAGGTTATCAAATGCAAAGCAGCTGTTTGTTTTGAGCCAAAGAAACCATTAGAAATTGTAACAATAGAAGTTGCACCACCAAAAAAGGATGAAGTTCGCGTTAGGGTAAGTACCATATAAATTAATGTTCTCAGGAGACCCAAAATATGGTTATGGCAAAATACAGGTCGTCAAAATAATAGAAAAACAATAAGACATTTGTATAGGCAGATAAAGTGTAAGGTTGTATATTTTAATCTGCTTAAGTACACCTATTTTAAGCTACATATAAATTGATTTACCTGCAAAATATGTAACAAAATAAAGGTTGGTCTTAGAAACCAGGGAATTTGTTCTTTAACAAGTAAATACGTTTGTATTAAATCTGCATGAAACTTTGAATTTGAACTTAAAAGTCAGGGTTCATAAATTAAAAAGTAGAAAATAGTTTTTATGAAAGCAAACAATTTATTGATAACCGAAGGCTTCTGTGACATCGGCGTTTATTTCATTCCTGGTCTCGGTATTTACGACAGCTCTCTTCTGTGTCTCCATCATCCCGTTTCTGGATGACAAGTGCGTATTCTTTGAAGTGAATTTTATGTTTAGGACAATATTGCAATCCATAAAATACAGATAAAGTTCGATTTGACTTTGATTTGTTTTTCGCATTCCACAGTTATTGTCCCATCTGCCGGCTTTACGGTTTCCGGATGGTAAACGGAAATCACCTCGGAGAAAAAATTAATATTTGGTAAACATGTTAGTAACTTTAACATAAGTAAAATTTCACTGTGATCAGTTTTCGGATTATGTATTTTAATTACTCTGGAATTTGGTAAAACCTACAAAGTTTATGGTTTTAGCAAAATTTTTTTTTACCTGTTACTGCTTTAGCAAACCGACAATATCACAGATTTATACATGTGTAAGACACAACCAAAGACTTATCCGAAACAAAATGGTGAAATATTAAAGTTTCATTATTGTTACCATTTATTTCTTCATTTGTTTTTCAGATTTAAATATTACCCTATTTGTACAGCTTACATGTCCATGTTACTCTAATGCTTCTGAAAATTGAAGCTCACATTTCCCTAAGAGAGGAGGCAGATTCAAAATACTATACCATCACAAAGTTTGGTTTTTTGTTTGCTGCTTAATTTTTATAACAATAAACGAAGTTTTATTTTACATGAAACATTGTAAGACCTCATCTTGGGCAAGGGTAATAAAACGAGTTTTTTTTTGTTTTTTTTTCCTTAGATTGCATACACTGGCATTTGTCACAGTGATGCACACATTTTGAATGGCTGCATTGACGCCAAACGCCCAGTGATCCTTGGCCATGAGGCAGCTGGGGTTGTTGAAAGTGTTGGTGAGGGTGTAACCAAATATAAGTATGGTAAGTTGAAAAAATAGTTTTGTAAAGTAAGTCAGAACCGAAACGCCAATCTAAAAACAATGATCCAAGGACAAATGCAACATCAGAAAACACAGAAACAAATACATAATATAAGTACGTATGAGTACGGCACAGAAAAAGAAAAATGAACACAAACACACATACAGAGATGAACAACACGGACCAAATAAAATACCATTGGCGAGATTAGATGCAACATACGCATGCAAACAAATTTCAGCCTTTGACAAAGGTCTTACTCAAGTGTGCTATTGTAATTGTAAGGTTTAAGAAAAGGAAAATATTAAATCAGAAATTCACAAACAGGCAAATGAAGGCATAATAAACAAATGCAAAAAATAAATAAATAAATAAACAGTGACACATGGTATCACTCAGATTTATAAATTTTTGTATCAAGTGTCTATATATTTAAAAGCGTTAGAGTTTCGAAGCTGTAGGGCCAAAAAGTTTTTGAATGCTTGAAAATAAGCTAATTATATATAATGTTAAGTAATGACAGACAGATCATAAACATCTGACATTCACAATGCGATAAGAAAATCTCATTGCAGAGCAAAAATTTGCTTTCAAACAAATAATAAATAACTTCGTTTTTAAAACTAGTTTCGTTATTAATAGACAGCTGTGAACTATAATAACTTAAAAAAACAGTTTATGTCGATAACGATTACGCAAGAAATATTTTCAAATTTATCAACAAATTAAAAAAAACGGTTTGAAAGCAAGTTAAAACGTGATTAATAACAACGTTATCATACTGAAGGTATTGACTAATAGTGCAAAATCTGAATGAAGTTTTAAAGACGGCAGTCTATTTTGCATGGAAGATTTATATAAATAACAAAATACCGAAGCTGCAGTTAATTTGCATTCTGCATATGCGCCTCTCGACAACTTATGTTTCTTCAGTGCAGATCAAATCAAAATATTTGGATATCCATATATCGAAATATGTGTAAAAGCTGACAGAAAACAAATCACCAATATAAACAGGGCAGTTATAACATTTTGTATCAAAATTTTATGTATGAAAAGGCCGGTGGAACAAAGGATACAGGGATTTACGAAGAAAGGATAAAGAGTTAATGCACAACCAAGTAATGGAACAAAGCTTTTATTGTTGCTCTTCATCTTGAAGCCACTATGAGGCATTTTACTATAAGATTTGCTCATGTTTGAGTGGAATTAATTGATAAATGTCGGTCAACGCTTCATTCATGTCTTTTTTACTCATGGATTCGGAATTGCCAAACATATATATTTAACTGGCAAAGTAGTATTACCAGCGCTGTAATCCGTTGGCCGACAAAAAGACCAACAGAAGAAAAACACAACACATAAACAACCACAGGACATGCAAGTAAAAATAGTGAATGTTTGCACTATAAACAGAATAGTCAGAATAACATTTAGAAATTTCAAAAAAATAAAATGCCAAGATTATGATTATGTATCAATAAATAACTAAATACCGAAGTTACTGTGAATTTACTTTCTGCATATGCACATTTCGACAACTTTTGTCTCTTCAGTGCAGATAAAATCTAAACTATTGGAAGACTATAAACTCAAAGATGTTTAAAAATGACAGGGAACAAATAACCAATATGATCTAAATGTAAAGCCAAAACCAGGTAAGGACAGAGCTTTGCATGAGGGAGATACTCCTTAGTTTTCAATAAAATTTACCAACATTTAGATATTGTAAGGTTTCATAGATATCGGCTTTCGGGTCAGCACCGAAGTACTGACAACTGGGCTGGGATATTCTCACAAGAGCAAGCACACCATCACTGAAATATATATAGAGTATATATCTTTCGCACGGGAAATCTTCTTAAGGACTCCACACTGCAGAAGAGACGAACTCTAGTCTTCAAGAAAAGGATATTGAGTAAATGCGCATGATACAAAGTCTCTACAAATGAATGGTAAAACCAAGCATTGGAACAATGCTTTTATTGTTGGTCACCATGAGACCTTCAACAACTCATAGTAAATTCCAGGTAGCCACAGATCACCTGTTTGAGCTGAGTCGAAGAAAGCTACAACCATATTGTTTTTCTCTAATTGATGTTGGATCTGCAATAAACATAAAATGAAATGGCAAAGTTTTCTTGCAAAGTTGCACAAAAACAAAGATATGCCACAGTCACATAAAACATAGAAAAACAGCACAGCATTCAAAACTATGGGTTTTTCTGAGTGAACTCCCATATAACCAAGAGAGACATCGGGTATTCTGGAATAGTAGTAATCGTATTGTTGTATGCAGTTTGAACGAAAATGCTTAGAAAGTGACAGACGATTACATTTAATTCTACGAATGTTAAATAGTTAAGAACTGGAATTATACTATTGTTTCCTTGCTATGAACTGTAATATATCACACACAAAAATCCTTTCATTGTTATGATCATGGAATATTAAGAGGGAAATTGAATATTAAACATCAAGAGAAATCGTCATCAATCCAAGCAAATTTCTTCGCTGTCCGTCATATTATACAAAAGTATCCTGCCTATTCATTACGACGAAAGCCGCTAGTCGCATTTATGATTTATTTATTTATTGTTAATTTGTTTTGCCTTTGTCATGCTGTCTCAACTCGTGTTGGATATAAATTACCGTGATTTTGGATTAATGCTTTTAGAAATCCCCATTTCCTCATTCTTGTTTTGGTATTCGTTTGCCGATGTATATTAGATTTTACGAGGCTAAGTGAATACATGAGTCCAAAAAAGCCAATAAAACTGCACATTTACCCCCACAAAAGACAATAATTGTATAAAATTAACTCTTTAGGTGATGTGGTGATGCTCTGTTTTTTACCCGAATGTAATAACTGCAGATGTTGCAAAAGTGGAAAGACAGGAACATGCGAAGTCTTTATGGAGTAAGTATATGGATGCACCTGCGTGTAAAATTTCTTTTAAACAATATTCTGTTGTAAATTCCATCATGAAATGGATAAAATATTGTAAAACATTTTATTTTTGTATTTTAACTCACTATTACTAATTTAGCTATAAGTTTTGACGCATTGTACACCAACAAAGAAGCTTATAGGTTTTTTCTTTTATAACTCACTTTTTTACTATCTTTGAATAAAACATATGAAAAGGAAAGGAAATGGGGTAAATGTCAACGAGACAACATCCCTTATCCAGGTTAAAACGACCCAAAAACATAGCATCTAGAGTCTCTGTACGGTCTTCAACACATTGAGGAACCTCACACCATATAGCAAGCCCTAAATGGCCCCAAAACAGGTAAAAACCAATAATGGTTATTTAATATTTAGAAAAATGGTGCTAAATGTATATATAGATAGTTGGAAATAGGTCCTTATTTGATGATTCGATGATTTTATATCAAAACTTATTTTTATTTCCAGCAAAAATTATGCCGCGGGTTTACTTATGGATGGTACAACTAGGTTCTCTATTGATGGAAA
This sequence comes from Modiolus philippinarum, assembly GCA_002080025.1. Classification (NCBI taxonomy): domain Eukaryota; kingdom Metazoa; phylum Mollusca; class Bivalvia; order Mytilida; family Modiolidae; genus Modiolus; species Modiolus philippinarum. Next base: position 50,772 of record MJUU01028773.1, read on the forward strand.
GCCGGTTTACCATTTTTTCGACACCAGCACATTCAGCCAATATTCAGTATTACCAGAGATATCACTCATCAAGGTACACAATCTTACCATATATACTTAATTCTAGAAAATTTCAAGTGATTTTGTGTAAACATATTTTATTAATTAAACACCATTTAATATAATAAAGAAAACAGTATACAAGATAATTAAATACATACAATTAATTAAAGAGATCCGAAAACAAGCAAAAAAACTTATATAAATTCGTTTCAACTGTTTTAGTTTGGGACGACCATCAAATGATTGCATAATAATATGGGTGTATCGGTTAAGTCGAATTTTAAACCTTTCAATGCAGTTAGTAAATGAATTTATGTGGATTTGGAAATGGTTGCAGATACCTAAATTTTCCTAGCCCCCCCACCCCCCCCATCATTAGGTTGAGCACTGTTTAGTCAGTAGTTCGGTGCAACCGACTCTAATGCAATATCTAAATTTTACCAAATTTTGTTTAAACTAAGGAGTATCTCCCTCTTGCAAATCACTGTCTTTGGCTGAATATTGGCTTTCCTATTTAGATCCTTTCGGTTATTTGTTCTCTATCAGCTTTAACACGTTTTTCGGTTAATGGACTTTCAAATGATTTGGTTTAATCTGCACTGATGAGACATAAGTTGTTGAAATGCGCATATGCAGAAAAATAAACTAACAGTCACTTCGGAATTTTCTTATTTTAAAAAAGCCAGGATATTTTCGGAATATTTCAAATCCTTTTACAATCCCGTTTAAAAAAGGAGAAATAAATGTATTGGTTAATTAATATAATATAATATACTAATATAATACAATATAATATAATATTATATATATTATAATATAATTATAGAAGAATCTCAAAAATGAAATAAAAAAGAGATATGGAGTTCATACACATGAGAGAACGTCTCTACAAATACATGAAAAATCAAACAATGGAAAAACGGTTTTACTGTTGTAATTCATCCTGACGACTAATTTTCATGCGACAAATCGGTTTTAATCGTTACTTATCAATCATGTATCATTTTGAAGCTTTTTCGTTTTGGTTTTTAGATTGACCAGAATGCTCCTTTAGAAAAGGTGTGTTTACTAAGTTGTGGCGTTTGTACAGGTTACGGAACGGCAGTAAATACTGCTAAGGTAAGTTATCTTATTATAGGAAAAATAAACCATCATCAATATTCGACTTTAATATAAGAACATTAATATGCTTTGTAGAAATCGGAAATAATTCCTTGCTATTCATATATTTTAGTTTCGAAAGAGATTGTTACTACTCTAACGAGTTATATTGACAAACTCTAGTTTTGTCAATTTTGATCTTAATGAGGGAAGTGTAGTTCGCGACGATTCACAGTTTTCATGTTTATCTTGTTTTACAAGACATTCGCAGTAAAGATTGCGCTTGTGCAATTTACTAAGGCACTGCCGAAACCTCCGGTAAGCGAGTTTGATTTTGCTATTAATATAAATATCCATTTTGCTGATGTGTTCTATATCCTCACAGCTGCCGGTTGTATTTCTTTTCTATAATACTAAAGGTTGAGAAGGGTTCCACTTGTGCAGTGTGGGGTTGCGGTTGTATTGGAATGGCTGCCATAATGGGATGCAAAGCTGCTGGTGCCGGAAAGATTTATGGAATAGACATTAACAGCGATAAATTTGAACAAGGTGATTTGATCACATGTTTACTTATGTATATCACTTTTTTATATAAAATCCCCTCAGTTAGGCAAAAGACATTTTCAATATTTCCAAGGAAAGATGTACAAATTAGAAAATTAGTTGTTTCTGTTTATCCTTAAGCTACTTTGAAGAGTTTTTATCTAATTTATTTAATATCTTTTGAAACGCACAATAGCACTGGGGGGTATAAACAAACAAAGTACCAAATGTCAATAAGAACTTATATTTTTTTTTCTGTTTTACAGTATCATAACACTTCACAGATCATCAGAATTCTTGCAGGCGATCTTGAAATCGTGTTTTTTCAAAGAAGAGAACACACTAAAATCTACGCTAATGTGTGAAGAAAGTGATAATTTCAAGTCCTGACCAACTATATAATACTGAATGAATATTTTCTTTGAAATAACAGTATAGGAATACACATTGAATAGTATCAAAGTATACACGTAATAAGCTCTGTATTTTCGTTTTAAAATTCCATCATCCCATAATTTTCCTTATATTAATGCATTAAAATTAAAAATTGACAATTTATATGTTTGATGTTAACAAACAAAACGCAATCTGTTTGTCTTGAACAGTTTTCAGTCTGTTTCCCGATCTGTTGACAGCTTGCCTTATTGTGATTGGCTAAATAACTTCGCAAGCTTATCACATGATCTGCTGTCGTTTAAACGCAATCATTGCGACGTGAATTGAAAGCGTATTTTAAATGAAACTCAAAGTCGCAATATCAAAAATTTAGTACTGGTGGGTATGGCAATAAACACGTATTTAAAAGACCAGAATACATTTAATATGAAAAGAAATAATAAAACAGTTATGGGCTGAGTCCTCATCTTTGGTTTGAACCTCAAACTGGACCATTTTCCTTAGCCTACGGCTTCCTGCAACAACTCAGTTTGTTATACCTCTTTATATATTTTTTCTGTACAGCCATATTACATAAAATAATTAACATTTGGTCTGTTTTTTATCAATTTGTGTCGGAAAAGACTGTTGCCGGTCAACAGTTTTTGAACTGTTGCCCGCCGTCTTTCATTCCATTGGTTAACGACGTCACGTGATTTTGCATGACGTCCGCTGTTCCCAAAGAGGTATAACAAAACAGTTATAGACAGGTTTCTCTGACAACAGCTATTTTGTTAGACCCTCAAACCAAACTATTGCCCTCGGCCTATCGGCCTCGTGCAACAGTTCGGTCTTCGGGTCTAACAAAACAGCTGTTGTCCTCGAACCAGTCAATAACTGTATATTTTTCTTGTGTCAAATTAAACAGTTTTCAGACACTGAAAATATTTGTTTTGGTTATCTGTTGTAACTTTAAGAATAAAGCTTTTTTGGATGTTGGATATATTTTCTATTTCATTATGTAATAGACTAGAGATATTTTTACCAGAAGTGAATAGGAAGTTGAAGGAGTCTCGTGTATATCTGATTTATTTTTATCATAGCTAGAAAGGTTGGAATGACCGATGGTGTAAATCCCCGAGAACTTGACAAGTCTCTGGCTCAATGGCTAGTTGAACAGACTGGTGGAGGATTGGACTATGCATTTGAATGTGTCGGAACTACTCAAACAATGGCATGTATAACTGAAATATCAATAGTTTTTTGTTTACCTTTAGTGGGGTATTTATATGTAACGCCAATACCATGTCATTATGTAAAATTCGGAAAAAAAAACTTATAAAATTTTTTTGATATCTTATATTTTTGGTAAATTGCTGTGGTGTACACGGTAGACAAAATTGCCCTCTGACAACCATATAAAACAAATTTATAGTAACATGCTATGCAAATAACAACATATTTTACAAATAATACCATATTTTACTTGCAAGAAATATATAATGGATTAACATTAACGATATCAATCTTTCTTGTTTGATTTGCTTCAAATTGAAAAAAAGTTAGGTATATAACAAAATACCGAAGCTGCAGTGAATTTTGTTTAAACATGTGACCATCTCTACAATTTATGCCTTGTCAGTGGAGATCAAATCAAAACGATTGGAGGACCGAACTTCTCGAATTTTCTCGAATTTCGAGAAAATGTAAGAAAAAGCTTATAGAGAACAATAACTAAATAGGTTCTGATAGAAAAGGCAAAATCAACAAGGGACACCCCTATAAATACCTGACAAACATGCATATAAAATCACGAAGGTTTTGTTGTTGTTCATCATATATCATTATGAGGCCTTTGAAATAAAACAAAATCACTTAATAGATCCTCTTATTACCTTTCAGGTGATGTATTCTTGTAATGTTCTATAAGGAAAACCCCTATTCGTTAAATTCGAGACCAATATGTACAAATTTAAGGATGAATATACGATTTTAATTTAATGCTTTAAATGGAAAGACAATCATTAACAGAACAAATTGAGCTTAAAACATTGATAGGTTATAGACCTTGTTTTTGAGATATTTGACATTTTGAAAATGTCGGGAAAATCTCTTTTGAACTTTACCTTAGAATAACATAGAGACATCATTGGTTACCTTCACATTGAGGGGAAATCTACAATCAAATGAAATTTATATGAGGTGTGGTATGGGACAGAATATAATATTATATGGGAAAATGGAGGAAATCCCGAGACAACTGAAAGGGAAATACAAATTTCAAAGACCTAACCTTACTTCATCCTTAGCGAGTCAGCAAGCATGAAATGTCTTAGAAATTTGCATTTTCTGAGTAAGGGAAAAAAGGAAATCAAGTGCTTTGTAAATTTAATTCGATCATCATTCTAAAGTGCAGATGACAATGACTGAAGTTGGCCTTTTTAATATTTGAAATAGTACTATCGCTATCTCAATTTTTTTAATGATGAGGTCCGTATAAATAGTTCTGGGTATGGATATTATATATTGAAATCTGCGCGAAAAATTCTGGTATCTTCCGTCTGATTTATATGACGTCTGCATTTTACAGGAACAAGCATTTAACTCTTTGCATAAGGGTTGGGGAAAGCTGTGTGTTGTAGGACTTGCTCCTGATGGTGACAAAATGAACATTACACCTTTTGAACTATTGTATGGAAGGACGATTACGGGTGCACTATATGGAGGTATTGTTCAACCTTTGCTTAATATGGGACTTTCGAGATAAGAAATCTCATGTAATTGAAGGCAGAAACTATCGCCTCTGATACCAGTTAGAAGGAATACTGGATTTCTAAAGCCATTGAAGACATCGGCAAACGAATACCGAAGCCAGAACGAGGAAAATCATAAATCCAAATAACAAATACCGAAGTTACTGTGAATTTAATTTCTGCATATGTACATTTCGACAACTTATGTCTCTTCAGTGCAGATAAAATCTAAACGTTTGGAAGACCATAAACTCAAAGACATGTAAAACTGATAGAGAACAAATAACCAATGTGATCTAAATATTAAGCAATCACGGCATTTCACAGCAACACGAATTGAGACAATATGACAAAGACAAAACAAATAAACAAAAATGAGCAAGAACGCCACAAAACTAAAGCACTAGCAGTGTGAACCCCTATAAAAACTGAGGTATCATCAGGTGCTCCGGAAGGGTAAGCATGATCTGCTCCACGCATGGCACCCGTTACACAGCACAGCCAGCTAGAATATAGTATTGAAAGATCTGTTTGATGACTGATTGGTAATTTCATTTTCTAACCCTCAGACAAAAACCAATTCAAATCTATGGTACTTGTTACTTCTCTAAAGCTAAAAGAGTACCAAGGTAAAAGTTTGAAAAGCTTATGTGAGTGTTTTAGGTGGTCGGACAATAACAAGGACAAATGATTATTACAAACATAGCAACGAAGACAAAACTAAAAGATGACAAATGTGCTATACAAGACAACACAAAGAACTAACGCAACTGACAGTGTGGACTCCCACTGAAAACCGGGAGTATCATCAGGTGTTCCGGAAGGGTAAGCATGATCTGCTCCACGCGTGTCACCCGTCACTCTTCCAGTGACAAGTCCGGTTATGTCAAAGTCGATGTTAGTCAGTCCGGTAACAAACTGTGGATCTACCCAAAGATATATGATCTCATTTGTGAAACAGAAACATTGTAATGGTCTGTCAAATCGTGGTGACGACCGTAAAACTTCTGTAGTGACAATTGCAACAGTGACTGAACATACCCTTGATGTATAAGTTTTTGAGACAGTTTTTTGAGTTTTTTTAAATAAATATGTACCACATAAGAAACAAACTATTTATGGAATTGAAGTGTATTTATAATGTTTCCTATATAACAAATCTTTAACTAAAATTTAATTGACGAAAAAAAATAATAACCTGAAGCGCTAAAAATCGATTAAATAAAAATCATCCTTAGCTTAGTGTTAATTAATTAGTGATTCCCTGTCAATGTATTGATTTGTATACTTATGAAAGTAGAATTGTTTTCGGCGTGTACATGATTCAAAAGTCCCGTATTAGATGAGTGTATTTCCAGTACCAGTTTTAAGTCTTCAGACCACATTTTGTAATGTAAATTGGAGGATAAAAAGTAGTTATTTGTTAAACGGAGTTCAATAACAGATCCCATGGTAATGTAATGTCGTTAGCGGCAAAAAAAAAAAAACAAACAAAAAACAAAATGCCAAGGTGTTTTTCTTTTTCAATTCTTCAACCAAACTTTTTGGCCGTAGTCCAAAATAACTAAAGAAGCAAATTACATCAATAAGAGAAATTACATAAAGATTATATCAAATCCATAAACACATACAGTAAGTACATTAATTAAATTAAAAGAACTATGATTCAAGATTAATTCTTTACTTAATACTAAAACGATCATTTCTTTTAACTGTCTACGACTTTTCAAAGGCAATTGCTGTTGAGTTGCTACCGGAAACTACCGGGGAGGTTTGGCTAGCCATAAAGCCGGTTCAACCCACCATTTCTTTTGAAATGGCTGTACCAAGTCAGAACTATTCCGGTCGACAATTTTGCCGGTGGTTTCCACCCGATTTGTATTTTTGTCTCATGAACTCCGGCTCTTGACCACCCTGTTTGGTGATTTTGTTATTGCTCCCCTTTAATGAAGAGGTGAGAACTAACAAGATTTTGTTTTCATTATAGGGTTGTAAAAATGATGATGCTCAGTATAAATGGGACAGCAGAAAATGCATGTATACAATTCTGAAATTTTCAGTCATGAGTTGCAACCAACCAGAGAATTTGACGACAAAACCACCAATGTCATTTACATTCTCTGACTATATTGAAAACTCAGTACAATATGATATTTAAAAAAACTTAGTTCATTTGAAGTAATATATTAAGCTGTTTATACTAGATTTTAGACGTGCCAAACAGATTCCAGATATGGTAAAGAAATATATGAATGGGCAACTGCAGCTAGATGAATTCATTACTCATACGATGGATCTTGACGATATCAATAGGGCATTCGAACTTCAAAGAGATGGGAAAAGGTATATTTTACAGAAGTTGTTTGTGATTGTATCATGTGTTATCTATTTAAATAAATGTAGAATACATACATGTAGAATTTAAAAAAAAGTTATTAAAAAAACACCAAAAACTGCATTATTTCCTTTAAAAACAGCATTTTCTACTTATATAAACAATCTCCTTATGGTGCGAGTTATAGTTGCGGCATTTTCCCTTTCAAAATAAAATAAATTTTAGATCATTTTCAGCAGGCAGACTCCGTAATTACTCTCAAACCTTAAATTCAACAATCAAGAATGGAGAAATCGTTTATCATAAACCCCCTGTATTTATGAATTACTGTTTGTCAAGATTTATGACGATTGTCAATGGTAGGAGTTTAGAGGTAAAATGATGTCAAGTTGTGATAACGTTAATCTCGCTCGGGAAAATTACCAACGAGTGGATTATTGCTACAACGAACGAGCATATTAACCGCTATCATTTGCATTTATCCAACAAATCATGATACTCTACCCTCATTTTAATTGTTAAATGTTATATGATTTACACACCATGCAAACATTGTCGCTTGTTGAAATTATTTTATCAAATTATCTCCCTTGCTTTATTTTTTGTGTTCTGTAAGTCCAGCTACAAATCTGAAGCCCATCTGTTTTAGTTCGATTTTTTGTAATGAAAATGTAAAATGAATATAGATTTCAAATACTTTGGAACTTTTTTTACATTTTAAGTAATTATTTTGTTAAATTTCTAAATGTATGAAACCTAAATGAACAAGTATAAAACAAAAAATGGCGGAATAATACCACTGAGACACCTTAAGATGTCTTTATTTTACAGCTGCCGCTCAGTGGTGAAAATGACATAGATCGTGACTGCAGGGATTTTCATAATGTTCTGAATTAGAAAAATAGATTACAGACCATAGTGTAGTGGCTAATGTGTAGATGCTTTATATTGTATTTACTGTAGAATGCACAGCGAAAATTCAATCAACATGGACAACGATATGCATTTCATTGAAAAACATGAAATATTACAGTGAAGCCATTTTCATGTGTGATCATAAAATATCAAATGTTTGCAAGAAACTGATTAACGTAAAATATGCATGTATCTATTTTATACCATTAAAATGTTTATAATATAATTAAAAAATATTTGTGTTATGTCGCTTGCTTTTTTGTCTTTCAAATTCAAATTAAAATAGAAAAAACTTTCTCATCTTACGATTATGTACATGAAAACATAGAGTATTTATGTAGTAGTTATAACCCCGAGGGATTTATGCTATGAGTAATAACTGACTTATGCCACGACTCTATGATCTTTATGAAACTGAAGGTAGATGAATAATAAATAAGGGTTCAGGGTTTGACCCTGTATTATGAAAAAGCAAAAATAATAAAGTGTACCTAATTTTGTTTATAAATAGCGATATTTAGACAATTCAATATTTGCAATTTGTAATGGTCTTATTTTATCGTCATAACCTACCTTTTTATTGTGTCATATGCTGTAATCAGAGCCGACACACAGGAATTACTATTCATTGTATGGTACTATCGTCATTTTGTGTCATACTGTGTTGTCGTCTGTCATTCTTTAATATATAACTTCTTCAAAACCTAAAGACCGATTCTAATCAAACTTCCGGATATATTGTTCACCTGGTCTCATTATGTACCCGATACTAAGCCTTTTCGATATGTTCACCATCCAAATACAATAAATACCCAAGTTGCATGAAAAACTGTAAATGCACATGATTGAATGAGTAACCCCTCATCAGCAGCATTAAAATCAAACAATATGGAAAGCCATAATCCAAAAGTAGTCAGCTAAAATAGTTTATTCGTTTATCCGGTTTGTTAATCTACAACTCCTTCAAAACTACATATATGAGTTAAATTCTTCAAAACAAAGTTGTGGGTTATGCTTTCAGCATACTGATTTTTAACCAGTTGTACACCTGACACTAAAATTTTGATTTGATTTGTTTTAATTTTTAGAACTTTAATGAGCCAAAAAGGCTAAATTATTCTTCAGGAACTACTAAAAAACTCAAATTCAAATTCCAACCCAACAGGCATGATATGTTGGTCACCTGTTTTTATGCAACTTTGGTATTTTTTGTATTTTGAGGTTCCTCACTGTGTTGAAGACCATATGGTGACCCCTAGATGTTTTGTTTTTGGTCGTTTTAACCTGGATATGGGATGTTGTCTCCTTGACATTTACCCCATTTCCTTTCTTTTTCATATAATTTCAGTTAATTTATTTTTGTTGCTTCCGAGTTTAGTTAGTTTTGGCAGATACTTCCATATTACATCAATTGTCAAGGCCACAAAAAGAAGACAAATTCACTTTTGTCAGTTGCAAATAGGGGAGGTGGTCATTATAAGAGTAACAATAGTTGCGACTCCCGATACAGTAATTATTATTGAAAAATCAATACTATTAATTGCAGTTCTAATGCCTTTTTAGCTCACCTGGCCTAAAAGGCCATGTGAGCTATTGCCATCATCTGGCGTCCGTCGGCGTCCGTCGTCCGTCCGTCCGTCGTCCGTCCGTCCGTCCGTCGTAAACTTTTTCAAAAATCTTCTCCTCTGAAACCGCTAAGCCAATTTTGACCAAACGTGGTCTGAATCATTACCAGGGTATCTAGATTCAAAATTGTGTTCGATTAGTCCGAGGACCAAACAACATGGCTGCTGTTGCTAAAATAGCACATAGGGGTAAATTGCTGTTTTTGGCAAATAACTCGAAAACCGTTACAGATATCAAAAATCTGACATGGTGTAAAAGTGATCAACATGGCAAGATCTACCCGCCCTGCAATTTTGAAGAAAATCTGATTACCAGTTTGGAGTTATTGCTCTTTTTCCGGAAATTTTTCAAAATTTTAATATTTTTTTATTTTGTATCAAAGAAACTATAGCAGACTTTAAATAGCAAAAATGTTGAGCATATCAAGATCTAACAGCCCTGAAATTTTGGAGAAAATCCAAAAACCCTTGTAGGAGTTATTGCCCTTTTTCACAGAATTTTCAAAATTTTCATATTTTTTGTCTTTTATTTCCAAAACTATAGAAGATGAAGGTTAAGTGTAAATTGATAAAATGTTTGCCATGCTGTGGTGACTTCAAAAGTGGTGTTGAAAATCCTTCTGTGACCGCCATTTTCAAAATGGCTGCTCCAAAAAAAA
>MJUU01028773.1:67401-125014 GCA_002080025.1 Modiolus philippinarum
TCTTTGATAATATCGTGAAATTTACGCCAGTTTAGTTCAACATCATCACTTGATAAGATATTATCCCAATCCATGTTGCTAATAGCTTGGTTTAGTCCAGTGTAATCTCCTTTATCAAAACATTTCCTGGTATTCGTAATATCGCCAGGTTTGAAGTGGCAATTAATGTCAAATTGAACTACGCAATGATCACTCTTTCCTAATGGGCTTAAATGTTCTATATTGGATATCAAATCTTCATCATTGCTTAGTATCAAGTCTAGTATATGAGGCTTATCTGTGCCTCTCCATCTTGTAGGTTTTAGTATGTGTTGGTATAGGAAACAGTCTCTTAAGCTTTCTACAAATTTGTATTCCACGGTATTAGTGTTATCTTTCTGGCATGTCCATGTATCCCAGTTTATATTCGGATAATTGAAATCTCCCATAAAGATTGTGTATTGATAACCTAGATTACTTGCCTCTATAATCAAGTTATTAAGTTCTTCATTGTAATCCATACTGTTGTTTGAGGGAGAACGATATATTAATCCAATCAGGAGTCTATCTGAATTATTCAATTGCACTTTGATGAATATGTTCTCTTCAAATTCGTGTTCCATCTTAACTTCTACAGCCGGTACTGTTCTGTGTATATACAAGATCATACCTCTACCAATGTTATTGTCAATATTTGTATAAAACATATTGTATTCTCCTAGCTCGTCTATAGAAAATTCTGCAGGATTTAACTTGTAGATACTGTTTTTAGGTTTAACTTCTGTAATTCCGATTATCAACGGTAAAGTGTCTCTAATACGGACTTTAAACTCATCAAGTTTATTTCTGAATTGGTCTGCATTTGTGTAGAGACAGCTCAAAGGTTTAAAAACATTAAACACATTTACAGAGTTCTTTTTAAAACTATTTACATTTTTTCTCTTAGGCTTAAGTCTACCTTCACTATCCTCCTTGCCCAGGGTGGTCCCCTGACCTTGTATTTGTCTTTCCCCTGCGACTTCTCCTTTGCTTGTTGATAAAGTTTGTATTCGTTCTTTCTTTCCTCTTTAGTTAGGTCATTACTGTTTTTCAAATCACAAACATGTTCGTTACTAGATTCTTGTAGTTTAGTAATGTTCTTAAACAGTTCATTTTTCTTCTCCACTTTATCAAAGGCAACGAGAATCGGGCGATTTCTTTTCTCATTATCATATCTGCCAATACGTGTAACTTTTGCTAAATTACTATCGTCAATTCTCAGGTCACAAGCTTCAAACACCTGTTTAACTACTTCAATATCATGTTGTTCTCTTTGTTTTTTATCCTTCGATTCAATCTCTTGAGATTCATAGATTACAATGTTTTTTTCTCTTGATTTTCGTTCATTAATTTCCCCATAACTGATGTAACTACTGATCCACCTTCTGCTTTATCGGTCCAGGCCGTATTTGCTTTGGCACTTGAAAGTTCATCATTTATAATCTGTCTGACTGTACCTTCATCACATTTTTTGGTAATTTCATTTTCAAGGGTTGTAATTCTTTGTTCATATGTGGCCATGATCTCTTTACATCTCTTTTCAATTTCAAGGTCTTTTACAATGTTTTTCTCAACGACCTCACGACATGCTGGACAGAACCACATAGTGTCAGATTTTGATAGTATGTCATACTCTGTTACTGATTTATTGAGGCATTTGATGCAGTAATATGCGCTACAACGTTGACATTCAAGTAGTTTTGCGTTTCTGTCAGAAAAGACTTTTCTGCAAAGTGAGCAATTCCATGATTCATCGTCATCACTATTATTGTCATTTAAGTGCACTGGAGTAGTTAGGGAGTTATGTCTAGAGTTATTTCTTGACCCTGTTCTACCTTTCTGTTTACATTGGTCGCCATCTTTGTTAGCCGGTTTTGGAGGCATTTTCAGATAAGATTGTTTATACTGTTTCTATGGTTGGGTACCCCTATAAATGTTTACTACACAAGTATACCAACTTATTTCAATCAATTAATTATGTTTTACTCTATTCCTGTGTGAATTATGAAGAAATTTTAAGATCTTCTTCCTCTGAATTTTTGCACAACTTTCCCGCCGGAAGTGACTTTCCCCCCATAGGTCAATAATACTCGGATTTCAACCAACGTTCGAAGCAAGCGTTAAATATAGGTCAAAGTCAATCAATTGTGCATAATTTTGGCAGTACCTATCAGAATGATTATTTTGTTGAAACATGTGTTCAAAAATTGACTGTATCGCAATATTTAACAAATGTCTCTAAATCATAAAATATTGACCATAACCAATGTGTTGTTATTCAGAAAACGGCTGAATGGCAACAAAATAGAGATCATGGATTCTCAATTTTCTTGTAGCACTAGTCAAGGTGTCCTGATGTTATATTATAGGTTAACATTTACATACCTGTAGATGGTCAAGGTGTACCACAGACCATAAAACATAAAACAAAACCTTATATCGAGACGTACATACTACAGAAGGACTCGTATACGAACGGATAGACAAGGGTTTATTTGGCAGAGGAGCATGAAAATAATTTTTAAAAAAGTGACCGACGACGCTGATTTGGAATGCCTGTTTTAAAGAAAGAGAACCATATCCATGTACCCTTTTTATTGACGTCGTAAATAAGAATAATAACGGTCACTTAACCAATTTTGGCATTAAACTTAATGAATAAATTGGTAAACGAATGCCTGGTTTAAAAAGCAAAAAAAAAAAAAAAAAAACGAAATGTAGAATCATAAATACAAAAACACAGAAATTAAAACGTCACACACCCGACAAGATGACAAAGATAAAACAAATAAACAAAAGTCAACACCTCTCCACAAAACTAAAGCATTAATAGTGTAAAACCCCAAAACCCATGGATAAGCATGATCTGCTTCAAGCTAAAAATTTGCTGTTAAAAGATACATGTATATGTTGTAACTTTAAAAGATGGCTGATCCCATATATATATATATATATATATATAACTAATTGGATACAGAGTAATCCATCAAATTAAATACGCAGGTTATGCACTTTCTCCTATCTTTGTAGATGACCTTGATACGTTGATTTAGTTTATATTTATTGTAAGAAAATAATCTTTGGCAAACATTTGAATACGGAGAAGATGCACTTGTTACTCTTTTTATGTTGAATGAAACGATAGTTCACATTATTCGAGCATATGTTTCATCCCTAAGAAAACACTTATTTTTTACGATCAAATTTTGGGTGCATGCAGAACTGAATGAAGGGACGAGAGTGCGCAACCTGTTATTAGACCCCGGGAAGGACCCCGCTAAACATAGTTCAAAAGTTTTAGCATACATGAAAGAGTTGTCCAAAAGACATTGAAATCATTTACCATTAGTACTTAATCATTAGCCAAGCTTTAAACTAAATACACGTACTAATTGAATCTCAGCGATACCAGCAGAGAAATCTTTGACTTTGGTTTTAAGTAAATATCAAATGTATAGACAGACAGGAAGTAGAACAAACACAAAACAACTCACCACCTCCAAGCGTTAGACCAAAATTTACAATACAAGTCAGGCTGTATGGGGTTCGTTGTGCTAAAAATAATGATCCAACACCATCGACACAATCTGTCTCTTTCTTCATCATTGTAGCCCTAATGGTGGTTGTGAAATTCTAAAAATTTGTGAACGATGTAATTTAGAATTTCATTCAATTCAAAGAGCGATTCAGAGTTTCGACGTTAGTTTGAGAGGCACATACTTGTATTTAAAGGTTTTTATTTACAATACAGGATTGTCGTGATTATAACAGCTTACATGTACATATTGCTCTACATTTCTATTTTGATCGTAAAATAGGCTTTTTTCTTGAAACTGATCGACCAGTTGATACGAATAAAAAAACAACAGTCTATTATTACACCTTTCCTTGAGTTCAGGATCGAGTTAACTTTTACAGGAAACTTTTTACACATCTGTTTATAGTCTGCCTCTTTTCGTTCTGGTACGACAAATATTTTTATTCTTTTTCCCGTGTGCCTCATTGGTTGAAGGCCAGAAGAACGAAAATGTTCCTCTTTTGTTATATTTAAACTGGTTTTTCATTGTCCAGTCTGTATGATTGTCAGTTTCCTGTTTTAATGTGCGGCCTAATTTTACCTTTTTTAATCGCTTTTCAGTTTGTAAATAAATTGTAAAGAACTCTATCACCAAATGGAAAGAGATGGTGTTTTTTGTTTACAGTCTATCACCAAATGGAAAGAGATGGTGTTTTTTGTTTTTGTTTTTGTTTTTTTGGGGGGTTTTTTTTATTGTTTGTTTGTTTGTTTGTTTGTTTGTTTTGTTTTGTTTTTTTTTTTTTTTTGTTTCTTTTATGTTGTTGTTGTTTTTCCCCTTTGAATAAGCGGCAGTTAAGTTTGTTGCGACAAATACTTAAAAATACCAGATTGAAACCGTTTATCCTTGTTGTGGCGGGAGAAGCAATACTTGATGCCTCGAAAAAGTTCACTTGAGGGTTGCTGTGTTGAATAGCATACTAATTTTTAATTTTCAATATATACATGATATATGCATAATAATTTGGTGAAGCTGATTCAAAATTAAATTTCATATTATTAGCAAAAAAAAATGCAAAGCAAAATGCACAGATCAAATACTACATGTATCTCCTGTCTTTTTGTTATATGACATTGACCCAGACAGTCTATCTTGAAAGTAGAGAAAAATTTGATACATGTAATATGTGTACTGATGCTAAATTTAAGTGGTTTCTCAAATCATTTTTACAAGAAATGTCAAAAAGATATCAAGACAGAAAAAAATGAAAAAAAAATGTCAGTTTGTTGAGAATCCCTTAATTGCATTTATTAACTTTGCCATACGCTTTTATATGAATACAAAATATCTTCATATAAATGATGAGATTGAATATCCTGTACCGCTGCATTTGAATAAATTCTAAACTCAGTATAAAGAAAATATTGGATGCTAGGGATGTTCTTGAACTTACTATGAGAAATGAGCGTATCTCATTGTTGAAGGCCTCATCATGGTGACTTCAAGATGAAGAACAACAACAAAACGTTGTTACATTGCTTGTTTAATCAGGTATTTGTAGAGACTTTATACCATGTGCATTTACTCCATAGCCTTTGTTTGTTAATTTACTTCAAAATCATAAAATCTATTATCATTTTACAGTTCCATTAATTGAAATATATTATAGTGTTATAAAAACATTGTAAATATTAAGTATAGTTCTGTACTATTAACTGCCGTAGCAAAATTTTTAATCTTATTTTAGGTACAAACCATAAAAATGGAATCATTCTTTCATCATTCCCATTTTGAAAAGTGGGGATACCGCTAAATTATCTAATTATGGAGGAATTTTTCTTTCCGACTGTCTAAGTAAATTATTTAACTCTATCAAAAATACCCAACAGAAGTATTCGGAAATAAAATAATCCATCACATTTTGGCTTTTTGCAAGAGCAACAAAACTTCTGATAGTTAATCAGTTGTCAAAACGTTATTAAATAGATATGCTAACCATGAAAAAAAGTTTATGGCTATTTCGTGGATTTACGTAGAGCGTTTGATTCCGTATGGAGGGTAGAACTATATTACAAACTTTTAAAGAACAAAGACTTGGGTAAACATTTATACATTTATTCAGTGTAATAAGAAATATGTACCACCGCAGCAGTCAAATCATAAAATTTATTATCAGACCATGTAGTTATAAATAGGGGTGTGAAACAAGGGGATAACTTGAATCCCTACTCTTTGATGTTAATATAAATGATATTCCAGATAAATCATGATCAAGAGTGTAAACCAATCACTCTTGACAATAGTTCATTAAATTGTTAATGTTTGCCAATGATTTACCTTTACTTTCTAAAACGTCAGAGGGACTTCAAAACTCCATTGCTATACTAAATGAATATCATCTTAAATCGCAACTTGGAATGAATAAAAAAAAAATGAAAATTATGATCTTGCAACATTTCTAGAAATGTAACAGATAAAATTTCCTCGATGGGGACACAGTGTTGAATATCAAGAAAGTAAGTTTTATTCGTCTCATTTATCTTTGATTTTCTGGTCTTCCAAACGTTTAGATTTTATCTGCACTGAAGAGACATTAGTTGTCGAAATGCGCATATGCAGAAAGTAAATTCACAGTAACTTCGGTATTTAGTAATTAGGATTATCTTAAAAGGTAAATAAGGTAAATATCTGTATCTTTTAACATATATACCCCACACATATATAGAATTAGAAAGAGGAAAATTCAAAGACATAAAGAGAGAAAATAGAATCTGTCCGATTTGTCATTTAAATACATGTTACATTAGAAAATGATTGATTGTTTGATTGATTGATATGGGGTTTAACGTCACTCTCAGCAGTATTTCAGCTATCTTAGTAAGTTTTAGTGGTGGAATAAACTCGAGTGCCCGGAGATAACCACCGACCTTGGATATGTAACTGACATACCTTCTCACTTACGATTGTGTATCGAGTGCACCCTTTTTGTAATGTACAAAGTGGGGCGCGAACTCACACCGCAGTGGTGATAGACTACAGTGGTTGTATAGGTAGTAGAACTACCTTAACCACTCGGCCACCCAGGCCCCCAAGGCCCCCATAAGAAAATCTATAAATGTCCAAAATATACTTCAATTAGAATTGAAATACTATCATGAAAGTGCGAAAGAAAAAACGGTTGACTTGCATTCCCTGCGAAATTGACTTGTGTGTTCCAGATGTATTATGGGAAAACATACAGTTTAAAAACGTCAGTAAGACGAAATGTGGCATTTATATAAAAAAAATACAAATTATTCTTACAGAAATCAGTATCTAATATTGTGGCATATCGGTCGTTGTAGCTAAAATTTCAAAAAATGCTATTGGGTTCTGTGTGTATAGCAAAAGTTTTTTTGCAGGCAACGTCTAGAGAAGCGAAAGTTTACTATACTGAATTTTGACAATATGACGACCGAACATATATTTCGTTCGATGATCACCACCAAACTGCTGCTATCCGATTTGTGGAACAGGGTATAAAATGGAAATAAACGCTCAACTCAATATTGTACAGAGATTAGAGCTTCATCAACGTTTGATGAATAAAAAAATCGTTTATATGCTATAGTTGATTGTGTAGTGGGCTAAAGTTGATTTTGATTTCTGTTATGGTTGCTAAATTATTTTTTGTGTGTTAAAAAAAGTGAATATGATATCAAAGAAGCTTTCAAATACGGAAAATAAATTTAAGTGTGGATTGTGAACATTTTAGATGATTCAAACTTTTTGCAATGCAGTTCTACATTTTGCAAGTGAATCATTTCCATTCTTTGACGTTTTCATCGATGGACCGACCCCTGTCACCGCCAATTTCCGTAACTTTAAATTACAAAGAATTTCAAATAAATTTATTTTGAATACACAAAAAGCCAGTCTAAGATCGGATCATTTAATAGGAAATCACGTGACAGGTCAGTCACATAAGCAAAAGTGAGTTTGGAGATAGTTGCACTAATAATTCACTTTCAGAAGTATTTGAAAACCAGAAAAAACTTCACAATATTTTCCCAAGAATTAAACGTATTGGGTTGGTTTTATGGATTTTTTAAGAAAAACAATTGTCTGCGAAAACGATAATGAAAAATAAATTCAGACCCATCTCAACACAAGCCCTGATGTCTATATTCTTATAATTAATTAAGGAGTGGTCCAGCTCAGAATAAGGGAGCAGACATATAAAAGCATTTCAAGTCTACAGAAAAAGAGAGAGTTTAAATCGTCTCGTGATGACATACATATATATGTACATGTAGATGTCAACACGAGACGATTTCAACTCTTTCTTTTTCGTTTTCCAAATAGTACAAAAATCTTCCAAAATGGTGACACCCGGAGCAGGGGGAAAACAATAAGGACGACGGGGTACTGTTCCTTTCTTCTTTGGAGCTTGCTGGAATTCTTCTTAAGCATTTTTCGTTGTATAAACTTAGCTAAATATCCGTTTTGATGCATATCATTGTGAATTCAGGATGAAAAACAACAATAAAAGCGTTATTCCTTTGCTTGGTTCTACCATATATTTGTAGAGACTTGTCTCGTGTACATTTACTCAATAGCCTTTCATTGTTTATTTGGAAATATCATTCTTCCAAACATTTCAATGGAAGTAGTCAGTAATTTCCATAATAGACAATAACAGAATTGTCCGCCTTTACTGAATATAAAGTACAGCGTACAAAATCGGCATTCGAGGTTCCGGGAAAATGCATTTTTACGATTTACCCTTTTATCCTATGTTTGTCTGATTCCTGCAGCATTACATAATTACTTAACAATGTTTTTTTTTTGTCTTTGAGAATGGTTTTTCATTGTTGATAGTTAAAATAATTTATCAAGTGCAATGCAGCTGTCTGTTTTGAGCCAAAGCAACCATTACAAATTTTCTCAGTGGACATAGCCCCGTCAGAGGTAGGTGAAGTTCGTGTTAGGGTACTAAGTACTTGATTATTTAATGTCCTCAACAAACTCAAGACAAAGTGGAAGAAATACATGCAGAAAAATACACTAGGGAGATGACAATTTAGCTTCAATTCAATATATTTTTGTTTGTTTTTTCATTTAACAAAAGGATCAGACACAAGTTATAACAACTTACGAAGGTCTTCTCCGCATAATTAATTAGTAACATATAGAAGCATGCATTGACAATTCTTTTAATTTGAAGACAAAAGTTTATGATTGCAAATAATAAACAGAGTTTCAAGAAGACAAAAAAGAAAAAGTAAAGAAAAAGAGAACATAAAAAAAACAGAAATGTGAAATTGTATGTCTTCGAATGAAAAGTCGTTTGTTAAGATATATACCGATAGTATCGAAAGAAAAACTTATAATTTCCTGAAGGATGTCAAAACATTCTATTGAACAAACGAAACATTTCAGTATTACTACCGAAACGTTTTGTTTGTTCAATAGAATGTTGAACGGCTTTAAAAACAATTTCATCAATTCTATCACCCAATGTATCATCCCTAAAAAGTAAAATTTCTGTTAAAAAATGACATCATGCAGGAAATTAAATTTTTTGCGACACAACACGAGCTTCGAATTAGAAAGGACTTGAAAAAAATAATTTATGCTCTCCCTCAGTTTGTTTGTCCGAATATAAATTATTTCTCTTTTATGCAAAATAGAAACTCAAAGCTTATGTATGATGGAGAAACACACCAAACGGATAACAGTACATTAAACATATATCTAAACAGTGTCTCTATACTATATAAATCTGTGCAGTGATCATTAGCTTACGAAAATCAACAAAAGAAATTAAATGTACAGAATTAAAGTTTGATCATAAACCATAAAGAATAACTTCATTACAGTTAATTAGCAAAAATAAAGTTGTCGAACAAGTCTGGTGTGATGTGTGATTTCTTGATGAAATAAAATTGGCATTAAAAGATACATACATAGCCAAGAAGGCGAATTACTCATATAATCCCTAAATTTATAATCTTAAAAACCAAAGAACCACAGAATATTTGAACCATAAAGAAATTTAAGGATCGAATCTTCAAACATTCATGCACCTACACAACCCGGGAATCTAAAATGTTACAAGTTCGAGGTCCATTTGATTTTCGAGGGGATGATTTTGCCTAGACTTTTTTTAATGTTTATTTTCAACGATTGTCGCATCAAAATATTGATTTGTATTAGCTACGTTTTTTTTTTTGTATCTTCAAGTCAAAATTGTTTCTTTTCATGGTACGAAGGATTGGAAAATCTTTTTTTTTCGCCAACATCAAGGTTAAATTATCATTTTTAAATATCGCCCCCCCCCCACCGAAAATCATATGGTCGTTTCCTTAACCATACTTTTTACTAAGCTATATTAAAAACGAAACTAAAGTAAGTAGAAAAATAGGTAAAATAAAAGTAAGATGAATGTGCTATATTGATTACATCTGAGAAATATCGGAATTTGTTTTTTCAACGCGAGTGCATGTAGTAAATATAAAGGCAGCTTACAATCTGAATTTATCACAGGGTTACATGTATGTGATTATTATACCTCAGTATATGAAAATTACTACTAAAATTTCTAAAATAAAATGATCATTTTTCACCTTTTCAAATTTTGTAACTATTTATTAGTCAATAGTTTCTCAGACTATTTACTGGCAGTATGAATATTTTCCCGAACTTTTTTTCTGGCTTTCCTATTGGAACACAAATTTGATGATAATTCAGGATGCTCTGACATCATCGTTTCCAAGTGACAACTCTAAACAAGCTATGCGAATTACAGTGAACACTATTCACTTTGCAGCAGAATAAATTTTGTTGATGAAAAATGATGTAATTGTTTATGTTTTAGAAAGAATACAACATTTAAAAAAATACTAAAAATGATGGAAATAATCTTGTTTTTTTTATGTATAATAAAATACTAATAGACTATTCATTTGTGATTCCCATTGGATAAAAGTTATGCTGATAATTCAGAATGTTTCAAAGTGATAACTCTAAACTAGCTATGCAAGTTATAGTGAGCACTATTCATTTTGCAGCAGAATAAATTCTGTTGATGAAAATATAGAGGTAATTGTTTATGTTTAAACAAGAATACAAAATAAAAAAATATATTAGAAATGAATGAAAAATTGTTTCAAGATGATTAAAAAGTTGTAAATCTTGTGTTTTCGGTATAATAAAACACTTATATCTTTGAGTTTATGGTCTTCAAAACGTTTAGATTTTATCTGCACTGATGAGACATTAGTTGTCGAAATGCGCATATGCAGAAAGTAAATTCACAGTGACTTCGGTATTTAGTTATTTATTATAGACTGTTCATTTTGGAATAGCAAGTTTGTTGTCCCCTTGACGCCTCGGTCAATAGTCAGGGTCTCGGGGACAACAAACTTGCTAATCCCTCATAACCAGTCAATAAGTATAAAATATTATATAGATTTTGACACGGTATTGTTATTTTTGCTAACAGTATAGGTACTGTTCGTTATTTTCTTATTCAAGGTTGTCGTTCTCCGGAGCTTACTATGTAAATAGCATATAACTTAGTGATATAATGGGCCGTAATTTACATTTAATTTTCAAAATCGTTTATATTGAAAAGACATGAAAATATATGTCTGGACTAATTTAGTTTCTTTAGAACATCAATTCTCCATCCATTCATTGTGGTGCTGTCAACTTACATATAACCAAATACCTTCTTTAGATACAAATACAACGGGTTTTAATTGGGTTTTGCATGTCTATTCATAAACATGTCAAATTTCGAAGTTTTAATTTATCCTCAAAATTGTGTTTACTCTTCGATAAAAAAAAATAATAATAAAGAAATTCAGTCCTCTAGGTCAAGTGATACTTACCAGGGCGTTCCAAGGCTACGTTCTTACAATTTTTATACGAATGCAATCGGCATATACGTTGCTGATTTATAAAAATACCTGACTCCATTAAATTATGAAAAAAATGAAATAATTCGAAGTTTGGATGAAAAGAAAAGGAAATCGGGGTTGGTAGAGTTCGAGCAAATTAACCATTTATTTCTTTTTCAGTTTGGTCAAAAGAAAATAAAACAAATAATGAATATTGAATAACAGTTTTCCGTTTCGCGAAACATCAAGTATGACAGAATATGTATTCGTTCACAAAAGGATTGTAAACTTTAAAAACTGACTGACTTATATATACCAAACTCCCCATTTAATTCCAGAAATAAAAAAAAAAATCAATACAAATAAATAGTTAGTGCAATATGGCAATTTGCACTGAACATTCTGTGAAGGTTTCATTGATTTTCACTATATGTAGTTTAGGAGAATTTGTCGCCAGAAAGTGTGTACCTTATGTGTACCACTATGGCGTACGGGCGAACAGACGATTGGACACCGTGACGCTAAAGCGGGGGTGTATATTAAAAGACAAATTGAAAATAATGGACACAAATTATAAGAAGAACTTAAAATTGCTGAAACAAAAACTAGGTTCACGAACAAACTGAGTTATATACATAATGGACATACTATAGACACAAGTCCATTAGCCTAATTGAGCTTACGACTGCATCGGGGTAATAACACAATAACACAATTGTCAAGATATGAAATCCAAGGGACAAAAAGACACAGCAGGTGCAAAATCACCTGGAAAATTGTCGCAATAATCCTGACTTGGTATATATTTTTTGAATGACTAAACCGGCTTTTCGGGGAGTTTTGAGTTTGATTTTTCTTCCGTAGTGCGACAGTGTTTTACCAACAGACTAGGCTCCTTGAGCTAGCCGGCAGTTTAGCGGCGAGCACTCTTTGACCCTTCTTTCAAAATTGCGTTTTGTCATATGCTTTTTCTTTTCCAAGATAGTGGTCAATGAGTTAGTACTCTACCTGTATTGGGTTTTATTCGTACGTTTATTATACTATAGGGAAACGGAATAGAGAAATGGGAGGTTTGGGTATCCATAAACCGGTTTAACCATACCACTGGCTTTTGCTAGTGCCGGTACCAAGTCCGGCTAACCCGAGTTCCTATCATTATTTGTGTTTGTCTCTTGTTTTCATTATTTTTTCTAGTGTAGTTTGCTTGTAAATTGTGGCATGTGATTGTAGTTACTGGCAATTTTAGGTGTTTACTGTTATCCTGTTTTTGTAATTGGTGGAATTATGCAAATAACTAAATACCAAAGTTACTGTGAATTTCTTTTATGCATATGCGCATTTCGACAACTTATGTCTCTTCAGTGCAGATAAAATCTAAACGTTTGGAAGACCATAAAATCAAAGATTTTAAAAAAAGTGTGCCTGTCATGTTCAGTTTCTTTTTGTTGTGTACAATGCATGTATATATTGAACAGTGTCGTTTGGCTACTGATACATTGTTTGTTCATATTGCATACATTTTGTTGTAGTGCAATATTTATATTAGAAAAAGACAAGATTTTTTGTATGAACTAAAATCAGTAATAAATGATAGGAATATTGGTACAAAGTCGATCTGTAACTATGCTAAAATATGAAAAACATAAGACAATGATACCTTGTAATACTTTAACTGACTTAGACAAGTTAGAGACCGTACAAAATATTTTAAATTAAAAAAAATTATAGTGAAAAGAATACTGACATCCCGTCATCAAAATGGAATATTCTACCCATGTTTATTCGTCAGTTTATTAAGGCTTTATGCATCAAATATTTAATTAATGTACAGTATTTTTTGTTCTACATGCGGAAAAGTTTTCTTTTATAGTGAACTTGTGTCAGATTTTAGTTTACTTTTATAATATAAATACCGATTAGATTGTATTTTTGAAAATACCTGATCTGTTGTCTATTTAAATATAGATGTATTTTCTCAGTGGAAATATATTAATGTCGTTTGATCACATTAGTATTACAGAAAGGTAGCGTAGGTTCGATCCTTCGACCGTGAAAATTTTTCTACATTAAATGTGTCTTAAACTTCATCTTATATTTAGAAGAAATATAACAGAAGGTCAAAGTTAAGCATACGACATATGAATGAATGTGCATGAAAATAAATGCATTTCTCTACTTTCTTTTTTTTTGTTGGTAGACTTTGCATCTTGCATCAGATGACAAGTGACACTACTAACTTTTTTCTAATTTTTCATAACGAAAGATGATAAATCAAGAGTAGTTATAAAAATCCCATATTGGACTAGGCCCTAATAAACCAAATATTGGACTAGGTCAATATGAAACAAAATTCATTTTGGCATGTTTGGGTTATATTGGCATGCTTCGTCATATGTATTGAAGTAAGAATTTTAAATATATTAAGACAAATACACTTAATTTAATTAAATATGATAGTTGAATTAGTCTTAATAACCATTGTGAAATTGATCGCGAAAGAACCAAGATAGAATACGCTTTCAGATGTAAAGACCCAATCTGTAAGCCTAAATACCATATGACAATTAATATGTTGCCTTATATTGCAAAATAATGAGAAAATCATTGCAGAGAAAATCTGAAACCTTTAATCGTTTTTACTAAATACAACAATACCGAAGTTACATACTAAACTGTTAATTTATCTATGCTGTACACGTGTTTCAAGGTGTAACCTCTCATTAGCCACATTGAAATCAAATAATATGGAAAGACATAATAATAAATGGTCAAACAGAAACTAGTAACAAATAATTATGAAGGACAGTTGTAAACTAGTCTTTGTCGATAAAGATTACACAGGACTCTTATTATGCCGCTCTTCTTTCGCTGCTTGGGAAACAAAGCTTTACTCTAAATCCAACAATATTTTTTTGGCGCATGGATATATTTTTGCAAAAGAACATTTTCACATTAAATTCACTCAATATTTTTATCAAAATCATCACTCTGAAGCCCTCATGTCGCCAATATACACACACCACCTGAATGCACAGTACTCTAATATGACGCTCTTATTTTGCTCTGTAAACAATTTTATGCTCTAAATTTAATATACACGTATGCACATATTATAGTATTATTGCGTAATGGTTTTCATTCTGACATTGTTATAGATCCGAGGTAAGGCATATTTGCCTGAGGCGCAAGCCGAAGGCCAATGTGGCTTTCCGAGGATCTATAACTATGCCAATATGAATACCTTTATTAACTTCATTTTCATGAATTGCATCAATTGCTTTCAAGTTTTTCTTTACTTTTTATTTTGATAGACCTTGCGTCATGTCAAAGCCTAGCAGCAGACGACAATTTACACACTACCGGCTTACCTTTATGTTTTCATAACAAGAGATGATAAATCAAGAGGATTTATAAAATATTCCATATTGGACTAGGCCAATTTGGAAAAATCCATATGGGCCTAGTCTAGGTCATATTGGCATACTTTGTCATTCGTATTAAATTGGCAGTTTTAAACATATTTCGTCAAATACACTAAAGTTATTCAATAATGTATAAATCAAACTATCCCTTATATTCCATTTACTTCATAATTTGTGCAGAATAAACTTTGAAATAATCAATCACCCAAAAAGCCGCATCCATAGAATTTACAACTACTGTTACTGAATTAAAGGCTCGGAACAGAAATTGACATAACCGTAACCTAGCAACGAGTGTCTACTTGTTATGAAATCTTATCTATGTAACACGTTTTATTCTACAATTAAAATATAAAATTTTTAATTGTGAACGTTAATAAAATTGTAAATATGAGTTATATTCCTTTTCTTTTTTTTCTGTTTCAAATATAACTTTTCTAAGCAGTCATATAGATCAGAAAAGCAACCAGCTCACACTTTTTGAAATATCAGTACTTTATATTTTTATAACAAATCATTTGCATCTATTCATAATCTTTTGAGCAACTTGTACCAAACAAAATAACGAATATATATACATTTGTATTTCTGTACGTCAAATTATGTGTTTTTGTATGCAGTTTTCCGACATATTTTATTTCTAGTGTCAACTGAAGCCAATATTGTACTCTAAGAATCGCTTCGAATTTTCAAAACGCTTGTATAATATATTAAAATCGAAATAGATTATTGCAATTGGGCTATCACTCGGTATGAAATATTGACATATATTAGGTCTGACCATGACCTAATTCGTATAGAGCCCGCTTGCCATAATCTATTTCTTAATTATTAGCAGATTAAAAAAATACGATTGCTAAGCAAGTCAAAACATGGTTAATAACAACTTTATTTTAATGAAGGCAGTGACGGATCCAAAACGACACAAGTTTAGGTTCACATAAACAGGACAGTTATCAAAAAACGGTGGCAGAATACCAAAGGGACAAAAGATGCGATTATTTCAAAAACCAAATTAACAACAAAAGGCTAATGAAACAAATTCTCAACAAATACATAATAAAATCAAGTATATTACTAAATTGTCAGAGATTGTGCTCTTTGTTTCCTCTGATAATCCCCATTCAAGTTATCTGCAATATCTACATTAAACTTCAAGATTAAAACCATTTCCGTGTTGAAGCATGGGGACTAGTACGCGATAACCCGAACAAGTTCAAGTGTTGCTGTGTTAAATAGTATACGAAAACTAGTTTGTTATTTTTGATAAATATGCAAAGCAACTTGGTGAGGCTGTTCCATAATTACATATTATCTTAGCAAATATTTGTTAATAAACTAAATGCACAGATTAGATAATATCTCCCATCTCTTAAAATATGACACTGGCACAGACAGTTCATCATTAATCCTGAATAAACAAAACTTTAACATTTTGAGAAACAAAGACGTCACATTCCTTAATCTCCTCTTCCCCCTTGGAAAATTAATATTTCAATTACGTTTTTCATATCCCTAAGTATAAGATATGCAAATAAGTGTACACAAATCAACGTGCCAAAAAACAGCTTCATGAAATACTACATGAAAAGTTTACAGGGCTTGTTTCATAGACCGAGGAATGATGATATAAAAAGGGCATCTTAGTATTGTATTTGTTGCTGATAACAACTCAATTTATTTTTGGGTTTTATATCAAAGACCTGTTATGAGCATTTCTTTTGTTATTCAAGACACTTTAATTCTTGTAAATGCCTTGGACTATTCCATCTCTCTTTTTTCTTTCCTTTGATGATCTCGATTTCGAAGCACTTAAACTGATAATTTACCTCAAATTATTTACTTACCCCGAATTATTTACCTCATTAATTTTTATGCATATTCATTTATATACATATGCTTAACTTTGAACATCTGTTATTATTCAACTAAATATAAGATGAAATCTAGTAAAAGTTTCATGTGGGAAAAATTTCCCGGTCCAAGGATCGAATCTGCGCTACCTTTCTGTAATATCAAGGTGATCAAACGACTTTCATAAATCGTCGCGACACCAATCGCAAGTTAACGAACATTTATTAACTAGTTTATGTATGAAGCCCAAATAAAGCGATTTAAATAAACATGAGTAGAAGATTCTATTTCAATGGCGGGGTGTCAGCATTAAGTTTTAGATATAAACTTCTTTTTGTATTTTTCATATTCGGTGGTCTATTTATTATTCGGGGTCATTAAGTAATTAAGTTAAACAGAAAAAAGAAGGGAAACGGGAATGTTTTAAAGAGACAACGACCCCAAGAGGAGTAATAACAACTCGAAGCCACCATAAGACCTTCAATGACCTTCAATGAACGGTGAGGAAACCCCACACCCAACGGCAGATCGGAGTCAGTCCCTAAGTATAGAGGAATCAAGTTCAGCGAAATTGTTGCATAGAAGAGTGTGCCAGAAGTGTACCATAAATGTCTGTTTGATGTATTGTAGGCTATGGTGTGCCAGAAGTGTGCCGGAAAGTTCTATTGTATTAGATGAGAGACAAAGAGTAGAGTGTGCCAGAAGTGCACCAGAAACGCACTTATTAAATCAAAACAAAAGGATAAAGAACCAATCAAATATAGGTGTAGATAAACAAAAGTTCAGTTGGTTTTATAGTTCTTGTAATGAAATATGAAAAGGACTTTTGTGATCAATGTTTCAGATAAGTGTGAATCTTATTTTTATGCAATACTGGTACACAAAATACAAAACTGCGTATTCCAATACATCAAAAATAATACATAAATCAGATATATTACTCTTTATGCAGCATGTCAATCAAATTGAGCTGCATTGATTTGCTGCCAACAATTATAAATCTGATTTACAAGATAAAATCATAAAACCCTGCTTTACAGCTAAATATATATAGCTAGTGCACTTTACATATATCTTTGATTTATGCTAGTGCAGCTAGATAATTGTTATCCCTGCAATTTTAAATGTAAGTTTGGGGATAATGTTGTAGTCTCTCTGTCTTTCTGTCCGCAGCATTTACTCATGACTTAATTTCCACTAACGTCAAAAATTAGGACACTCAGTAAACATAAAACAGTTGTCTGTAATTCTGAAGCTGCAAGAAATGTAGTAAAATATCATTGCAGAATGGGCTCTTTTGAACATAATCTACACGTGCACACTGAGAAAATTGTAAATAAATTTGAAAATTTTATTTATAGGCGAATCTTTTCATTTGGTAAACACTCAATTAAAAAAAATCAGGATATCTCAAAATAGTTGTAGACGTATAATTTAATATCTAAGGAAGGACAAGCTAATGCCGATTATTTGAGACTACTGTTCATTTTCAAGATTCACTTCAATTTTTGTACATAGGGGAAGTAATTCCACACATTGCCAAAATTCTACTTTAAAACATATGCTACTTGACAAACCAATGTTTAAACTTTATTATCAGCAGTAATCGCTTTTCACTTGCCCCCAATCGCACTACTTCTTGACACATTTTACACATCTCTTCTAGTATCCAACCTTCGGTGATGTTGAAATATTATTTCAACTTTTTTGCGTATTTTGTACCTATAATAACTTGTATACTGTAACTCTTAAACTTGATTTTTGAGCATGCTGTATTGAATCGTTTTGAAGTGTATCTTTTACCCTTAGGATATGAATTAATATAAGGGCCAGGCCCTTGTTTTCAAATCCTAATTAGTAATTTGTGTAATTATTTGATTTGATAATTGTTTCTATGTACATCATATATATTACAAGTTATTAATAAAATATGTTTACACTAAACCAATGTTAGCTTGCCCTGCATTACACGTCATAGTACAAAATGTATTCGTAACGAACGATTCCGAAAAGAATTAGACGTTTTCCTGACCTCCTGATTTTTCTATAATTTGTGTGTGTACCCAAGGAAAAGATTGGGTTATAATTTCTTAGTTTTAAATCAATTTACAATTTATGCATTGAGTACATGTTAATTATACATGTTAATTATATTTAAAAGAATGCGTTTCCTCATGATTTATTACTATATTTCATGTAGCCTGGAAAATACAGGCAAACGTTTTATCTTTACTGCGTATTGTGGAACCTTAAACACCCTCCTACATGTTTAGATCGATGAATCTCGTTTTGATGTAGAATCAATAGTGTACATTCTCTCCTTTCAAGATTGTGGTCATGGAATAAGTAGTCTACCTGTATTGGGTTTTATTCGTATGTTTACTTAACTATAGGGTAACGGGACAGATAAAGGGGGAGGTTTGGGTACCCATAAACCGATTTAACCCTACCGCTGGCTTTTGCCAGTGCCGGTACCAAGTCCGGCTGTCTTATGCATACAGTCAAACATTTTAGCAATTCTTTGATACTGTTAAATTGGTAAATTTCCTGAGACTTAAGTATCTATTGGAATATTGACGACTAGCAACCATACTTTTTTTGAAAACATGTCAGTAAAACAGTAACTTTAATTATTGGATTGCGAAAATATTTATTCAAATTTTGGTCAATTTCTTAAACTCTCAAAGACAGATTTTTCCCTAATTCTACCATACAATTTTATTACATTTCAGTGATGTAAGTAAGAACCGAACCGTCAATCCAAAAACGAATAATCCAAGAACAATGGCAAAATCGGAAGCAACAAAGAAACAGAGACGATACAATATGAGTACGGCACAGAAAAGAAAAAAATAGACACAGGCAACATACAAAGATGGACAACGTGGACCCAGTAAAAAACCATGGGTGAGATCCGGTGCACAAATAGAGTAAGTATCCCCTGATTCTTACAAGACATCCACCGTTTTGAGCATGTCAAATCCGGTAGGAAGGTCAAATCCGGTAGAGGAAACGGCAATTAAGCTTTTAAAGAAAAAGACATGTTGTCATGTGGGAAACAGATATCCCATAGCGGTCCACAAGATGGTGATGTCAACCGTAAAACTTCCGGAGGGATAACTTCAAGTTTTGGGTAACAAACATTTGTTTGAGTAGCCTATTTGTGAGCAACCGGGCTATCAGGGAAGTCACTGTACTGACCACAGGCTCTTGAATAGCGAATGAGCTGAGAGATGTATACTGCGTATGCCGGCGCTGTTGGAATGTAGCTACAAAGAAAAGGGAATTTGTCTATTACAAAAGTAAAGTCGTCGTGTTTGTCGTACAGCTAAGTTTGAAGTCTACCTCTGTCGTCAATTTCGAGATGAAGGTCAAGGAATGAGGGCGATGTGGAAGTGGCTGTAGTATCCTTAATTTCGAACTATTTTGGATATATCAGATGAAGAATAACACAAAGTGACGGTTGTTTAGTGACAAAATATCATCTATATAACGGAAGCTAAAATTGAAGGATTGGTCAGTTTTTATCTTCATTTTGAAGAAGCCCTTCGATGAATTCAGCCTCATAAGAGTGAAGAAACAGATCGGCTAGGAGAGGTGCACATTTTGTGCCCATAGGAATTCCGATAGTCTGTTAAAAAACAAGTCCAATAAACTGGACAACTATACTGTTGATCAGAATCAGAAACTCTAACATTTTAATGACTTCTTCCTCTGTATATTTGTTCTCTGATTCAGAGTCATTTTTCACAAAGTAGGCTTGTTCTTTACCTTCAACAATGTACCTATATCTTCGTTTGCCGTTCTTACGTGAGAAACACCTATGAATTAAACCTTTCAGCCGAGATTTTAGTTGTTCATGAGAAATGGTAGTGTAAAGTGTGGAGAAGTCGAAAGTTTTAATGCTGTTACATTGTGATGATGATCTAGAATTTAAGATATCAAGTAGATCTTTGGAGTTTTTCAAAATCCACATTTCATTTACACCGCTTCTTGAAAAGCAAGTATTTTGAAAGCCCTTTTTAACAGCTGTCAAGATGGGTGTTAACTTAGATATAGGCTTAGTAGAAATTTAGCAGATCTAGCGATGTATCGTTCTTTATATGGGCATTTATGTAATTTTGGTATCCAGTGCAAAGAGGGGAGATCTGCGTCTTCATCCTTGGCGGAAATCCCGAAGGAAAGCAAACCAGATTTATGGTTCTGTAATATCTCCTCCTTTGATAGAGTAGTACATTTTAGCTGAGTAAGTTGAATTGCCTTTGGAAAATTTTTTTCAGTAATTGGATTTAAAAAATATTCCATTTTTGGTTAATTTTTCTGAAACTTCAAAGATCAGTTTTTTTAGAATTATACATACATTCTTGATGTGTTACATTGAATTTCAATTATAAGATTAGGGACCGACCAACTAACCTGAAAGGGGGGTATGTTTTTTTTCTGGACAGAAAATTTTTTGCGCGCGAAGCACTTTTTCACGTGTATCTACCAAATATTTAAAAAAAAAACAGAAAAACGTTATTTTTGGGGGCAGAAAACCCCCTTCAGAAATTTTTTTTTCATCATTTTGCAGCCAAATATTTTTTCACATAAAATCAGCTCCAGAATATTTTTCTTTAGAACAAAACCACAGCCCGCCCCCTTTTAAGTTTAATGGTCGGTTTCTTACATGAAATTTAGAGGGAATATACTGTTTTGGTGATGATCTTTACACCGATTTCATTGAAACTTGCAATATCAAAATTTTACAAAATTTTGTTATAAAGTAAGGAGTATCTCCCTTATGTAAAGCTCTGCCCTTAGCTGGATTTTGGCTTTTCTGTTCAGATCCTTTTGGTTATTTGTTGCATATCAGCTTTTACACCTTTTTCAGATAATAGACTTCCAAATGTTTTTTTTTTAATCTGAACTGATGAGACATAATTAGTCGAAATGCGCATATGCAGAAAATAAATTTACAGTAATTACGGTATTTTGTTATCTATTACCACTGGGCCAATGCCTCTGCTGGTGGACTATTAGTCTCCGAGGGTATTCACCAACCCAGTAGTCAGTTCTTTGGGGCTGACCCAGACTTCATTGAAACTTGCAATATCAAAATTATAAAACTTTTGTTGTAAATTAAGGAGTATCTCCCTCATGCATAGCTCCGTCCTCAGCTGATTTTGGTTTTTCTATTTAGATCCTTTTGGGTTTTGTTGTCTATCATATTGCATATGTTTTCGGTTGACGGACTTCCATTTTTTTGTTATCTGCACTGATGAGACAAAATTTGTCGAAATGAGCATATGCAGAAAACAAATTTACAGTAAGTACGGCACTTTGTTATCTATTACCACTGGGCCGATGCCTCTGCTGGTGGACTGTTAGTCCCCGAGGGTATTCACCAAGCAAGTAGTCAGTACTTTAAGGCTGAACCGGCCTTCATTGAAGCTTTCAATATCAAATTTTAAAAATTTCGTTGTAAACGAAAGAGTATCTCCCTCATGCATAGCTCTTACCTTAGCTGAATTATGGTTTTTCTATTTAGATCCTTGTGGTTTTTGTCGTCTATCATCTTTCACATGTTTATGGTTAACGGACTTACATATGTTTTGGTTTGATCTGCACTGATCAGACATAATTTGTCGAAATGCGCATATGCAGAAAAGAAATTTACAGTAACTTCGGTATTTTCTAATTTTTTTTTTACCTATGTCTGTTTGTCTGTCTGTCCATCTGTCCATTCATCTGTCTGAAACTACTTTGTTTCAGATTTTTTGCTTGTAGTATGTAGTAATAACTGTGGAAGTACTACTTTCATCGGTGGAAATCAAATTGCATGGTTTTGCAAAAAAAAGCATTCCTTCAAAGATTTTCATTCTCATGATTGGAAAGCATATTCATTGCAAGTTATCTAAAAATTTGTATTTGGTTAGGTTTTCAATATACCACAAAATCCATAAAATTAGCGCCCCCCCCCCCCCCCATCCCGGATAATTTTTCTTTATCAGTACTTAGTCAAGGTTTTCTTTGAATGGTATATGATACAAACATGAAATTTTCCTCAACTGTCAGTATTGTGACTCGAGTGTACCAGAACTGTGACACAAGTGTGCCAGAACTATACCGCAAGTGTGCCAGAACTGCACCACAAGTGTGCCATGATAATACCACAAGCTAAGTGAGCCAGAACTATATCGCAAGTGTGCCAGAATTGTTCTTCAAGTGTGCTGGAACTGAACCGCAAAATTCTGTCAGAACTGTGCCGTAAGTGTGCCAGAAACAGTGTGCCGAGAACTAATTTGCATGCGAAAAACGCAAACTTGCCACAAACTGTTCGCAACTGTGTGCCACAAGCCCTATATTTTTTTAAGGGCAAAACTTCACACCTTTACTTCCTAAAAGTGATATGGGAGTTCACACTATGAGTGCATTAGGTTTTAATGTGGTCTTTTTATTTCCGTGCATTGTAGCTGTCTCGTGTCCTTGTTTTGTCTTTGTTTTTTTCTGTTGTCGTTTTTGCCACGTCTTTGGATTTCGATTTTTGTAGTCTTCGCTATCTTTGTTCCTTCGGTATTCTTCTGCCGTTGTTTTATAGCACTTAACAATCATATGTCTTCTCATGTTTTTTATTTGATTTTTTATATTTAGTTTGGTATAATTGTCATTCTTTGGCTAATTTAAGTAATATACAAGATTTTTGTGCTTTTTGTTTGTTGTTATGTCTTTGAGGGTCTAGAAAACAGCTTTTTGCAGTTTTTTTTTGCATTTAGGTGAAAGTCTTTCCTGATAGATTCAGTAAGACCTTTGATCATCGGATTAAAATTGGTTACATATAAATCAATGAAGGAATAAGAATGAGACTCTTCCGGTCCACATAGTGAAACACTGACAAATTATTATACATTTATAAAATACTTGAAATTCCATGTGTGCAGATCATCAGTTTAAATATCAATTACACCGAAAGATACCATTGATTTCCATATTTTATATTTCAAAGTTTTGATTACGAGGCTTCCCGTGTATTTTAAATTTTTTTTAACTAACAAGAGTGGAAAAAAATATCGTATTAATCGGGATAAAGTGGTGTGATCTTTTTCTCTAGTGATATATGATAACAACCGAAAATTGTAATCCGATAGTTTGGCGGGTATTAGCACGGGGCTTTATTCAACATACGTAAATATGGAAAATCTTAGATAATATAAATTATTTCAAAAGTGTTATTTGTAACAGATGCCGATATCTTGTTGAGACTGGCCATGTAAAACCTCTTGATAAACAAGTGTGGACCTAAATTGATGTCTCGCCCGTTCCTACTTAGTCGCAAAATTGATGTAAAAACTCAACTGACTAAATCAGCAAATTTAACACGTTCCTTAGACTGTGAAATCAGGGTAATTGACAAAAGCAATATAGCAGACTGTCACGTATCACCTAAAACCAAAATGCCAAATATCAGTGACTTACCACAGATAGATAATAAAAAACCAAACATGTTTATTAGACCATGAAAATGAGGCCAAGGGCTAAAGGGAAAATAGACTGTGGTGTTCCATACCACATACCAAATATTATTGACCTTACATTAATAGATACTAGGAAACTTAACATGACCAATGGACCATGAAATTGAGGTCACAGACAAAACCATATAGCAGACAGTCATGTACTACCCGACACCAACCTAAACACCAAACATCATTGATCTACTACCTATAGTTACTGAGAAAATGACCTAATTACAAAAACTTAAGATGCTCACGAAACCGTGAAATTGAGGTCAAGGACAAAAGCCATATGACATACTGCCATGACTACCTAAGACCAACCTACATACCATATATCATTGACCTATCACTTATAGTTACTGAGAAACTAAACTAAGCACAAAAACTTAACATGCTCATTGGATCGTGAAATTGAGGTCTCAGACAAAAGCTGTAAGCAGACTGTCTTGTACTACTCAAGACCAACCTATATACCAAATATAATTGACCTACCACTCATAGTTACTGAGAAAATGACCTAATCACAAAAACTGAACATGCACACTAGACCGTGAAATTGATGTCAAGGACAAAGGCAATATGACAGACTGTCATGTACTACCTAAGAACAACCTACATACCATACATCACTGACCTACCGCTTAAAATTACTGAGAAACTAAACTAAGCATAAAAACTTAACGTGTTCATTGTACCGTTAAATTGAGGTAACCGACAAAAACTGCATAGCAGATTGTCTTGAACTACTCAAGACCAACCTATATACTAAATATCATTGACCCACCACTCATAGTTACTGATGAAATGACCTAATCACAAAAACGTAACATGCTCACTGAACCGTGAAAATGAGGTCAAGGACAAAAGCCATATGACAGACTATCATATACTACCTAAGGCCAACATACATAACATATATCATTGACCTACCACTTATAGTTACTGAGAAACTAAACTAAGCACAAAAACTTAACATGTTCATTGGACCATGAAATTGAGGTCACTAACAAGAGTCATGCTCTTTATTTTTCTTAGATATGGTGTACTTGTACATGAGATAATATCTCATGTGTACACTTTGTTCAATAAATATTATCTAAATCTATGTAAATTCTAAAACCTAAGGATTAACTCCCTCCATCGTAGTTTTTCCTGAGCTATATTTGATATTACTGATATTCCGATTTCGTTTAGTTTTATGCATTTTCAAAATTTTTTGAAATTAGGGATTTCCTTTGTTTGGTTTCTAGTGTTGCTGATGAGGAATTAATTTCCGAAATGGCCATACATCTCATTAAAATTATTGCAGTTGGAGTAAACATATGCGTTATGGTTTTATGTTCATTTACACCATATCCTTTCGTATAATATATAGCAGACTGTCATGTACTACTCAAGACCAACCTATACAGTTGGGTGCAGTCATAACCTCTCATCCAAGTTAACTCCAAGTTAACTTAAAAACTATTCTAAGTTAACTGGAAGTTAACTTCGAGGAGACGTAGAAGAGTTCAAGAAGCGGTCATAAAAACGGTCATTTTCTAAGTTAACTTACAACAGTTTTAAAAGCAGTCATAAAATAGAGCAGTTCTAAAAGTGGTCATAAGACAGAGCAGTTCTAAAAGATGTCATAAAAACGGTCATTTTCTAAATTAACTTAGAACAGTTCTAAAAGCAGTCATATGGCAGACCAAGACTACATTTAGAATAGGTTATGACCGTTTTTAGAACAGTTCTATTAAATGACTGCTTTTAGAACAGTTCTACTCTATGACTGCTTTTAGAACAGTTCTACTCTATGACTGCTTTTAGAACAGTTCTTGACAATGACTGTTTTAGAACACTTTTCTAAAGCAGCTCTAGAACTGATCTAGAAGAGTTCTAAGTTAATTTAGAGCAGTCTTTTGAGTAGTTCTAAGTTAACTTTGTGAGAGGTTATGACTGCACCCTACTGCATACCAAATATCATTGACCTACCATTTATAGTTACTGAGAAAATGACCTAATCACAAAACTTAATATGAAAATTTACGTCGCCGCCGCCGCCATACTTTGTGAATATGTCTCGCTTTCCGCGCCTTTCGTCGCGGGCGAGACAAAAAAACATCAAAAATGTAAAACAGCATAGGCCAAAAAAGTTAGAATATAAATAGGTTTGTTTTCCTTCTATAAATAAAGAGACCACTATATAGAGAAACTGCAATGCACGACAAAGAGAAACTATATAGAGAAAGAGAAACTATATAGAGAAACTACAAAGAGAAACTACAGTAGGGTGCAGACATAACCTCTCGCCAAAGTTAACTTGAACCAGACATGAAAGCTCTTCTAAGTAAACTTAGGACCGTTTTCTAGCTAACTTCGACCAGTCATAGAGCAGTCATAAAAACTACAGTTAACATTAGAACTGCTCTAGAGCCCTGACTGCTCTAACCTGTTCTGGTCATAAAATCCTGACTGCTTTGACCTGTTCTGGTCGTAGAGCCCTGACTGCTCTGACCTGTTCTGGTCATAGAGCCCTGACCGCTCTAACCTGTCATAGAATCCTGACTGCTCTGACCTGTCATAGAGGCCTGATTGCTTAATGTTACAGCGATGGAAACGTTCAACATTCCCAAATTAGCGCTAATCGTGTGCATCCTTTGCACTCATCGTGTAAAGCGTGTGCACGTATCGTGTAATGTTCTTCGTTCATTGCGTGTATCATGTAACGTGTGTTTACTCCTTTCATTCAAAAGTCCACATTTTTATAGATATATTTGCCCGTTTTCTTTGCCTAGAAAAATTGTTTATTATATGAAAATTTCGAACAAATAAATTATCTATTTCCAGGACAAGTAGGATAAAAATATTTATTGTTTTTCTTTGGGACCTGGGACTAATATATGTCCCAGCTGTGGTCAAGATTAAATTATTTATTTACAAAATCGCCAAATCCCCACAACTGAAAATCAACTGGTCGTCCCCTTATTTCTATTTTTTAAAGATAATATTGATTAACTTTACAACTTTAATAAATGTTAACATATTAACATTTAGAGTATCACATGTTTAAGCCTCATCTATTTATGGCTTCATCAAAGGTTTTTGTCACAAAAAAAAGGAAAAAAATTAAGTCGCATAATTTCGGGCATCGATCATCGATATGATATCTAATGCAGAAAATCTGCCATTTCTTATATATTTTTGGTCAAATTACAGCAAGTTGAAGTATTGTGGACATTCGTTGATATATTATGGAATGAAGAAAATCTGCTTTTTCTTTTATATTTTAGGTTAAATTACAGCAAGTTGAAGTATTGCTGGCATCAATACATTATCGAATGAAGAAAATCTGCTTCTTCTTATATATTTTAGGTTAAATTACAGCAAGTTGTATTTTTGCGTGCATGGATATAATATCGAATGAAGAAAATCTGCTTTTTGTTATATATTTTTGGTTAAATTACAGCAAGTTGAAGTATTGCAGGCATCCATATAATATCGAATGAAGAAAATCTGCATTTTGTTATATATTTTAGGTTAAATAACAGCAAGTTGAAGTATTACGGGCATCGATATAATAGCGAATGAAGAAAATCTGCCTTTTGTTATATATTTTGGGTTAAATTACAACAAGTTGAAGTATTGCAGGCATCGATATAATATCGAATGAAAAAAATCTGCCTTTTCTTATATATTTTAGATTTAATTACAACAAGTAGAAGTATTGCGGGCATATATATAATATTGAATGAAGAAAATCTGCTTTTTCTTATATATTTTAGGTTAAATTACAGAAAGTTGAAGTATTTGGGGCATCGATATAATATCGAATGAAGAAAATCTGCTTTTTCTTATTTTTTTAGGTTAAATTACAGAAAGTTGAAGTATTGCGAGCATCGATATAATAACAAATGAGGAAAATCTGCTTTTTCTTATATATATTAGGTTAAATTACAACAAGTTGTAGTATATTGTGGGCATGAGTACATTATGGAATGAAGAAGGTTTGCCTTTTCTCATATATAACTTCACCAAGTTTCAGTATAGTGCATCATTTTAACGTGAAAATGAAATATGCACCTCCTCCGATATTTGATGTTTGTGGCTGTTTGCAGGCTATTTTATTTACTACGGGACTGGGTTTTATTCAGTATTTTCTATTTATTTATTTATCTTATTGTTTATTTTACAAAATGACGGAAATTTACAGTATTACAATTTTCGAATGCACAAAAGTGACTCTTTGCGGATAGTTCTGATATGGTTACGACAAAATTGAAGAAAGTTGCACTCAACGTGTGAAAAATTTGTGCGTTCGACGTGTGAATCGTGTGCGTGTGGTAGGGAATGTGGGACGTATCCATCGTTGTATTAAATTTTGAGTATTTACAGTTCTTGTATTGTATTGTATGACTGGTCAGAGCAGTCAGGATTCTATGACAGGTTAGAGCGGTCAGGGCTCTATGACTGCATGGTCAAAGCAGTCAGAGCTCTATGACTGGTCAGAGCAGTCAGGATTCTATGACTGCTCCAAGTTAACCTCAAGTTAACTTAGGACTGTTCTCATGACTGCTCCCTAAGTTAACTTGGACGAGAGGTTATGTCTGCACCCCACTGTATAAAGAGAAACCACTATATAGAGAAACTGCAATGCGCGACAATTCTTAATTAAGTCGCCTAAACAAAGTTATTTTTCCGCTCCTTCTCGCCATCATCTTGTCCGGTCAAATTCTCAGAGACTACTTGTCCGATCCCCCATCAAACTTCACAGGAAGCTAGATCGATCTCCATTTGGGTATTCAAATTATCAAAATGACCACCACCATTGGTTAACCTTAAACTTTGACCCTGAATCATTAAATTGGATTATCTCGGAAACGGTAAAAGATAGCTGATTAAGTGTAATGGCAAAAATGTTTGTTAGGTTAAGACGGACCTTGGATACTTTTGGACCCAAACTCTATGGTCAACCGTTCAGGAGTTATGCCCCTTGAAAGTTTTGTCACATCTTTTAAGTAGGATTTTCTCTAAACGGTAAGATATAGAAACCTGAAATCTTTTCCATTCAAATTAGGTAATGTGTGTTTCATTTAAAAATGCCAAGGTCAAAGGTCATTGGTCACTTTGAACTTTGACTCCAGACCTTATTATTTGATTATCTCGGAAACCGTAACAGACATTGGCGAAAATGTGTATTTTGTTAAGATCTACATTTGTTACATGGGGTCCAAAATGGACCAGCTGTTTGGGACCTATGGACCAAAAACAGATTTTTGATGTCTGATTTCGGATTTTGTGTTTATAGCTCAAATACCATTGAAGATACAAAGAGGTGTTCAATACAAAAAAAGTTTGGGAAGACTTGACCTTCAAAATGAGGTCAAGGTCAAAGTTCAAGGTCACAACCAAAAATTTAATTTCCTTTATTACACATTAAAGTATAAATAAATGTACACATTAAGCTCAAAATGAAAAATGTTAAGCTAAAATGAGAACATTAGTTAATGACCTAACTTCCGTGAAAGACCAATCAATTGTTTTTCGAAAAGGTGGTCCAAATTTAATGAATCTTGTATGTATTTCAATGTAACTTAAAATTTTGATATAATTACACACCATAGAGCAAATGTCTTACATCATAATATAAAAATCGAAATGATCTTTCTGATGCAATCCTGCTTCTCATAAAGTGTATACAGGTAAACTAAAGTTATTGTTCAAGACCCCAATTCTTAAATTGAGGAATTATTGTTCTTTCAAAGAATATTAAAGGATGAGTTCTGGTTTGGTCGACTTCTGTGTTTGCATGCAAACACATTATCACTTGTTATTTTCTGCTTCTTCTTGCCATCATCTTGTCCGGTCAAATTCTCAGAGACTATTTGCCCAATAACTTCCACACTTCACAGCACGGTAGATATCCATCCCAATATGTGCATTTTGGTATTCAAATTATCAAAATGATCACCACCATTGGTCACTTTGAACTTTGACCCTAAATCATATAATTGGATTAACTCGGAAATGGTAACAGATAGCTAATTAAATGTAATGGCAAAAATGTTTGTTAGATCATGACGGACCTTCGTTACTTTGGACTTTAACTCTATGATCAACCGTTCACGAGTTATGCCCCTTGAAAAATTTGTCTCATCTTTATGTATGCTTTTCTCGAAAACGGTAGGAGATAGAAATCTGAAACCTTTTCCATTCAACTTAGGTGATATGTATTACATTTAAAAATGCCAAAGTCAAAGGTCATCGGTCACTTTGAACTTTGACCCCAGATCTTAATATTGAATTATCTCAGAGACCATGACAGATAGCTGATAAAATGATATGGCAAAAATGTGTATTTTGTTAAGATCTACATTTGTTACATGGTTCCAAAATTACCGGATCAACCACTTTGGGCCTATTGTCCAAAAACCGATTTTTGATGTCTCATTATGGGCTTTTTGCTAATAGCTCAAATACCATTACAGATACCAAAAGACATTCAATATAGAAAATGTCCAGGAAGACGCGACCTTCAAAATGAGGTCAAGATCAAAGGCCAAGGTCATAACCAAAAACTTTAATCTCAGGTTAAATTATTAACATATGTAGATATTAAACTTAGAATCTTGGTTTTCATCAATGCGGAATCGACCAAAAAAAAAAAAACATTTTGACGTAACTTCCTGGAAAGAACTATCAGTTGTTTTTTGAAGATTGACATACTAGAATGCTGAAAGATGGGTACTCTCGGAAACGGTTTTTCTGCTGCTGCAACCCATTGTTAATGAAGTGTTAATATATGAATCAAAGATAATTATAGTTGAAAGACAAAAAAACCATGAGTTCAAGACCCCGATTTTTATATTGAGGAATCACTGTTGTTTCAAACAACAATAAGGAATGGATTCTGGTTTGGGTGACTTCTGTGTTTGCATGCAAACACATCATCAAACAAAAATTCAAATTTCAAAAAAAAAAATGATCGCTTCCAAACACATAAATTAATATTCATGAAACGTGGAATACCAGTTACTGAATAATCTATCGATTTGCAAATTGGTGGCGAATGTGGGGTTAACAAGCATCAAGTAAAAGTAAAAAAAAATGCTGTAATTCTTAAACGGCTCATAACAAAATAAACGATAAAAAGACTATTCTGAATTACTTCAGGTAAAACGGCCATATTAATAGAATAAGGCCAGTCAAAATAGTACCCTATGTCTCAACCTGACCATGATCATCTTTCCATGTCCAGACCTGTATCAGCACAATTATTTCCTTTGAAATCAAAATCCACTCATATCATCTTTTTGTAATGAATTTTATTGGCACAAAAATAACATTGTTGTTACACAGTACATTATAGAACTTGCAAAGTGACATGAAAGTCAAGCAGGTTTGAGGCAAGAAAACAATACAAATTATCACATTATACATGCATTTTTTTTAAAGAATTATTGAAGGTAAAACAAGGAAGTTGCATTGTGCTAGCATATATTTAACGAGTGCATTCGACTTAACAAACAAAACTTGCTTTTTTTCTTAGTCATCGAATAGCAATATAACTGGCAAAATTTTATCGATTCATTTAACAGTTTTTTGTCAATTTTAAAAAGTCCAGAATAATATATAATCACCAAAAATTTAATTATTTTCCTTGGGCAAATGAAAAATCTGTCCAATTTAAATGATTATATAGAAGATGCAGTGTTTAAGGTTCAGATTTACTTACTTTAGATTTAAAACACGAATTTAACATCCATAAGTCAATATTTTTGTTTCTTTACAATGATTATACAGTAGTAGTAGCAGATAGTATCACTTAGCAACAGTTTTAGATAATTTTTAAAGCTATTGCAATTATCGGAAGTTACAGTGGAGACAGACATAACCTCTCGTCCGAGTTAACTTGGAAAGCAGTTACGAAAATATTAACTTGAAGTTAACTAGGAACAGTCGTAGAATTATGTCTGCTCTCCACTCAGAATCATGATCATGTTATGTGTGTTCTAGCTATGGCCATTCTACGTAAGTCTGCTCTGGCCATGACTGTTCTGCTTGAGTCTGCTCTGGTCATGACCGTTCTGAAGAATTCTCATCAGCCAGTGACTGTTCTTACGAATGATCAATGAAAAGATATGGAGTAAATACATACCCGGTATGAGACAACATCTCAACAAATACATGGTTTAACCAACGTTATTGTTGTTCTTCATCTTATAGTCACCATGAAGCCTTCGTCAATAAGGTTTTCTCATTCCTCATAGTAAGTTCAAGTCGGCCCCTAGCACCGGTTTGAGCGGAATTTTTTGCTAGATATTGAACAACTCTACATCCATGTCTTTCCTGGCAATGGGTGCCGGATCGTCAATAAACATAAACTAAACTTGATAGTGCTCTTACAATCACGGTCATTCGTTGCCCGGCAAAAGCACTAGTCTCTTTAACTAGTGGACAATTAAAACAAATAGGCATTAACCGTTCTTACCACGTCTCTTCGGGTTATGACCGTTCTTCTGAAGTTGAATATCAAATTAGGGGTGTACGTATTTTGTGTTTTTCTCCCGAGCCCGAAACAAATTAAATAAAAAAAACATAAGTAACTATCTAATTTTACGATGTTTTAGATAATAATTTGTTTCACTCAAAGAGTAATTTGATATTTAATCCATTCTTCCTATATTTTAATTTCCGGTTTGTTTTATGAAAAACTATATCAAACTAAGTATTTTTTGCATCCTGTGTTAACAAATAAAAAAAAAAACTGCTTTACATAGATAATAACAGGTTAAGAAATGCACGAAGGATAACAGAAATATCAACAATGGCTGAAAATAACAATTGCATGCTACAATCTGCCAGGGAACTACACAGGAAAACACAAACCAAAAGCAATAGCAACTCGGGACAGTCGTACACAAAATCAAAATGAAATTTTATATTAAATTAATTCATTTCATCATTCCTTTTTTTCATTTTTGATGTTATATTTTGTTTACAGTGTTACTTAACTTGAAGGATCTGAAATTGGTGTAAAAATTGGACACGAAATGAATATGAACATGTGCCAGGGCTGTAACACTAGCAGTTCCGACAGCGGTTATAGCTGGAACAGGTAAACTTAGAACTGTTTTGGCTAAAATAGGCCAGGGTGGTTATGGAAAGAACAGGAC
Organism: Modiolus philippinarum; assembly: GCA_002080025.1. Lineage (NCBI taxonomy): Eukaryota > Metazoa > Mollusca > Bivalvia > Mytilida > Modiolidae > Modiolus > Modiolus philippinarum. The sequence goes on from MJUU01028773.1 coordinate 100,751, forward strand.
AGTAAGGATTCTAGCTATGACCATTACTGGTCAGAGCGGTCAGGATTCTAGAACAGACTTAGAGCAGGTTCAAGAGCAGATTTGATACATGTTCTAACTTAACTTACATGACTTTTTACATTACTTTTCGTGACTGCTACAAGTTAACTTTATGAGAGGTTACGGAGAGGTTATGTCTACACCCCAATGTACAATTCAATTGAAAATACAGGAATACTTATACATTTTTACAAGATTACACACAATTCATAATTTTTATTGCAAATCAGTACGTACTATTCTTTTTAACAAATAAGAAAGCATTTCACCCATTGTAATTAAAATCAAGCTCTTACTTGCTCAGAACAAATCCATGATTATGTATCTTGCAATACAAAATAAGTAATTTAGAAAAAAAGGAATAGAAATAGAAATAATTTTTTTTAGAAAATCTAAATTTTCATACATATTTTTCGAAAGGGTATGGAGTAAATGAACACGAGACCATAGTTGATCCTTAAAATCGTTTCTTACAAATTTTTTGCAACAGTTCATATAATTTACATTTATTGCAACTTGTAAAATTCCTTCGAAAGGATACGAGAATGTAAAAAAAATTACAATTACATATAATATTCATGTTCAGCATGCACGGCACCCTTTATATCGTATTTTTTACCCCTTGATTGCTTAAAAATAAACCTATAAAATGTATATTCCAAGGAATAATGTTTCACTGGCACCACATGATAATCTAAATTCCAAATATTTCTATTTCATCACTGCCTCAGTTTTACAGTCGATATCACGATTTTTTTATGATTATGGAATATTTGTTTCCTAGAAGTCATTTTTGCAAAGAAATCTTGAGATATGTATCTCAAATTACTTTGAAAATATAAGACAAAATGTATAAAGTCTAGAAAATTTTCCAATTTTAGATTTTTTCAAAATATCCAGGTGAGTAGATCTTGAAATGCTGAACTTATTTTTGCAATTTATACTTGACTCATATCTGTTACAGTTAAGAAATATTAAAATGTTTAACATTTTACGGAAAAATGAAATTAACTGCAAAACTGGTTATCAGGTTTCTTCAAACTCGCGGGGTAGATAGATCTTTTCAAGCTGACCCCTTTGAGTTATTTGCAAAAAAATAATAATAAATAAAAAGAAACACCCATTTCCCCTTTGTTCTTATTTAGTAACGGCAGCTAAGTTGATGGTTCCTCGAATTCCTCGGGTACAATTTTAAACCTATATACACGGGTTATGATTCAGAACAAAAAAAGAAAAAAGTTTGCTCAATGGTTTCAGAGAAGAAGTTTACAGAAGGACGAAAGACAACGAATGATACAAAGTGATGGTAAAAGATCTATGGCTGGCCTTCTAGACCAGATTAGTACAATAATAGATATAGTATTATTTGATATGGCATGATTTTCTTTCAAAACAATCTGCTTTAGATGACCTGCACTACAAATATATAATACAAAGTAGAACCTAAATGATGTCTCGCCCGTCTCTGCTTGGCGTCAAAATTGTGAAAAATGAAAGCTCTTTTCAGAAAACTGAACATGCTAACTAGACTGTGAAATTCAGGTCACTGACAAAAGCCATAAAGCAGACCATTAAATATACTACCAATGACCAGCCCTTATATAAATATTATTGACCTTCCACAAATAGATACTTTGAAGCTTAAAATACTCACTAGACCATGCATATTGAGGTCAAAGACAAAAGTGACTTGCCAGTCTGACATGCACTACCAAAGACCAAGCTACATAAAAATATCATTGGCCTTTCACTTTTAGTAGAAACTAACCTAATCAGAGAAACTTATCGCGGTAACTAAACTGTGAAATTGAGGTCAAGGACAAAAGTCATATTCCAGACTGACATTTTATACCCAAAACCAACCTACATTGAATATCATCAGCCTACTACTTACAGTTATTCAGAAAAGGACTTAGCCAGAAAAAAATCTTAACCTGGCCACTAAATCATGAAATTGAGGTCAAGAACAAAAGACACATGTCACACTGACAAGTTATACCCAAAACCAATCTACATTCTAAGTATTATCGACCTACCACTTATAGTTATTAAGAAATGGACTTAATCAGAGAAAATTAACATGGCAACAGGATCATGAAATTGAGGTCAAGGAAAAAAGTCATATGCCAGACTGACATGTAAAACCCACGGCCAACCTGCATATCAAATATTATCGCCCTACCACTTATAGCTATTGAGAAATAGACTAAATTAGAGGACTAGACCATGAAACTGAGGTCATGGATATAGGGTAGACTGACATGTACTACCCAAGACCAACGTATATATTTAATATCACTGACTTACCACTTAAGGTTATTGAGAATTGAATGTAATCAGGAAAACTTAATGTGGTCACTGGATCGTGCAGTTGAGGTCAAGATTTTACGTGTGTCAGGTAGCACTTGATTAGTACTACTACTGGACCAAATATGATGCCCCTACATCAAATGGTTTTCAAAATTTAAGTAAAAGTTAACGCCGTTGATATCATACTTTGCACGCCTATTTCTCGCTTTCTGCGACTTTCGTCGCGGGCAATACAAAAATAAACATAACAATGAATCAACTGTAATGAAACACATTTGCCATGAATTAATAATTATAATTGTTCCTAAGAAAAGAATATTAGGTCAGACTCTATTTAATCTTTTTCCCGCAGGCGGCTGTTACAACATTCCATAAATTTTCTTAATTATCTAAAGTTTGCTATGCATACAGCTGCTTGGAATTTTAGTACCGCTTAACCAGAAGTAGACAAATATTTGCATCATGTCCTATTATAGATTATTAACCATCTAGTATATACATTTTGGCATTCCTTTTATCTTAAAATGGTACTACTTGTTTTCTTTTTATCTCAATGATTATTCTTAAAAATGCCCGACAAAATTGTCAGCAATAATCTCCCATGAACAAAATAAATCCACAATAACCTTGGTATTAAATCATCATATTTGTTTATTATCAATATTTATTACATATGTTCTGTTTTGCGTATGTAATATAGACGGAAGTTAACACTCCATCTTACAGGTTACAAGTGCGCAATTATTTACAATGCATTTTCCATAGGGGGGTTCCCCTGTTTAGCGATAAACTAATAAAAATAGACGAAGGCTTTTTTTCATCCCGGGAGTCCTGAAAATGACAAGTACTTATACAGATCTTTCGAATTCCAAAATAAAAAATGGGGGGTCATGCGGCNTTTCTTGGTGTAAATCGAGGCTCAAAAAGGGGTATATTGAAAATAATAAAATATTTTTGTGTCGACCAGATCCCATAAAAGGTCAAATTATCACCTCTGGGTTACATTGTTGAAATCAGATTTGCTATAAACCGAATTGTAACATGACATAGTATTTTATTTTAAAACATTTAATTTTATTATCCACCAATCGTAGGAGTTGTAGTGCTTAATACTGAATACAGCTTTGGGTCAAAACTGGATCCCTGTTCGAAAGTCAATAATTGCGCACATGATACCTATAGAAATATTTATTAACTTCAAAACGTGACAAGTCCTACATTTTTAGCAAGCCACACACCAAACAACATCATTTGACGGCATTTCATTAATGTGTCACCTGTTATGATTTTCAGAGCTTTATTTCCCAAAGGTCACCCGTTGTCCGAAAAATGCGGAAAAAATTTTCTCATTTTGAAGATATTTCGGCGTCATTCTATAACATACTGAATGAAAATGAAATTGAAGCCGCGATCATATGCAGATAGTACAAATGTAGAAGGTCATCCATGTTGGTACCAAAGTCGTTAAATTTTATTATAGTGTACCCATATTTGGAAGCTGAAATAATAAATCGGCCAATTTTCTCAAAAGAGCTTATTTGAAATAGACTATAGCCATAGAAATAGCATAATACCTATCAGTTTGACTAAAATCAATGACAAGCCACTTACAATGATGAACACCATGCCAAAAACTTTAACCTTACTATTTGCCGTATTAGGCAAAACGTGAAGTTTCAACTGCAGCTAAATTTTGAGATTTTTACCAAAAAATTAATTTTGAAAATATGCTATTTTTCATAAATAAATGCAATTAAAAATATAAAACACACTGCTAAAGCTTCTCACATTTGTTCCGAAGCGATACAACAGGCATATACGCAATCTACTTCTGTAAACTAAAAATTATCAACTTTCACCGAAGCCTACCCCCCTTTTCTAGTGATTTTTACCATACATGAAGAAACAGACTATAAATCCGGAAATACGATATGCACAAACTTTCATTCGGTCAAAATTGTAAATTTATTTGAAATTCAGTGTTTTAGTACCATTCAATACATTACAATGTAGAAAAACGTGAAAAACACATTTTTGCTATAGGTTACAAGTGCGCAATTATTTACAATGCATTTTCCATAGGGGGGTTCCCCTGTTTAGCGATAAACTAATAAAAATAGACGAAGGCTTTTTTTCATCCCGGGAGTCCTGAAAATGACAAGTACTTATGCAGATCTTTCGAATTCCAAAATAAAAAATGGGGGGTCATGCGGCGTTTCTTGGTGTAAATTAAGGCTCAGAAAGGGGTATATTGAAAATGATAAAATATTTGTGTGCCGACCAGATCCCATAAAAGGTCAAATTATCACCTCTGGGTTACATTGTTGAAATCAGATTTGCTATAAACCGAATTGTAACATGACATAGTATTTTATTTTAAAACATTTAATTTTATTATCCACCAATCGTAGGAGTTGTAGTGCTTAATACTGAATACAGCTTTGGGTTCAACACTGGATCCCTGTTCGAAAGTCAATAATTGCGCACATGATACCTACATACCCAGTCCGATATGGCCATATCAAACCGCCTCGTTTTCAAATATCCATACCAGACCGGTGACATGGCTATTTCGGCCCCGGTATGATGATAACTCCTAACTGGAAGTATATCATGTATATAATAAACAGATTTCGACATGGGCTTTTCCATATCAGCACGGTTATTATCCCTAGGCTGGCGCCTCGGGCTGATATGGGGGTCTGGGGATGATAACCGTGCTGATATGGAAAAGGCCATGTGTTAATCTCTTTGTTATTCTATTCCATATGTTTGGCCATGATCGTCTAACCAGAGGCTCCCAGGAGCTTGTACCGCTCACCTGGCTTTCAGTTGCCACAATCAAGGTAACATTATAAGTTATACAGTTGATCTTCAGTTTCTCAAACTTTCGTAGCTCAAACACCTCCAATATCTTGAACTGTTTTTAAAGTCTGATCATGTTTTACTATATTTTTTTGTCGGTTTTTTTTTAACAAAAATGTTCTTGCTAAGGACCACTTTTGACACCAGTTTTGAAGTCGAAATGTCATTTTGTAAATGGCAGTCAACAAACAATTTTCAACATCGGTTTTGAAGTCGCAACATCAATATCTACTTGGAAATGAAATTTCATTGAAATCGGACAATGTTGAATTTTCCCGCCTTTCTTGGCAGCTATTTTGAAAATGGCGGTAAACGAAAAATTTTTAACATCAGTTTTGAAGTTGCTACATCAACATCAAGTTGGGAACCAAATGTCATTGAAATCGGACAATGTTGAATTTCCCGCCTTTTTTGGCGGCCATTTTGAAAATGGTGGTCAACGAACAATTTTCAACACCGGTTTTGAAGTAGCAACATCAATATCTATTTGGAAACCAAATGTCATTGAAATCGGACAATGTTGAATTTTCCCGCCTTTTTGGCCGCTATTTTGAAAATGGCAGTCAAAGAACAATTTTCAACATCAGTTTTGAAGTCGTCACAGCATGGCAAACATTTCATCAATTTACACTTAACCTTCATCAAATAAAAGATGAAAAATACTAAAATTTTTAAAATTCGGTGAAAAAAGGGCAATAACTCCTACAAGGGTTTATGGATTTTCTTCAAAATTTCAGGGTGGGTAAATCTTGATATGCTGAACATTTTTGCACTTTTTACTTGACCTCTATCTGTTACAATTTTTGAAATAAAAAATAAAAAATGCAAAAATTTTGAAAATTTAACGGAAAAGGGGCGATTACTCCGAGATGGGTTTTCAGATTTTCTTCAAAATTGCACAGTGGGTAGATGTCATCATGCTGATCATTTTATCCCCTGTCCGATTTTTGATATCTAAAACGGTTTTCGAGTTATTAGCCAAAAACTGCAATTTACCCCTATGTTCTATTTTCAGCCACAGCAGCCATGTTGGTTTTCCGATCTGCACCAAAATCACAAACTCAAAATCAAAAAAGGAACATTTGTTTCTAGTTTGGTTTCATTTGACCCAGTGGTTTCGGAGAAGAAGATTAAAATGTAAAAGTTTACGGACGTACGACGGACGGGCGACGGACGCCAAGTGATGGCAAAAGCTCACATGGCCTTTGGCCAGTGGAGCTAAAAAATTAATCATAACGGTCAATTTGACATGTATGAGGTAAAACTATAGGACTATGCCGCGCGCAGCATGATACAACAGCAGCATGTTGACTGCTTGAATTTGAACAAGTGTATGTGCACTATGAAGAGAGCTTACCACAGTAATTAGGTGAGATAATAAGAAGCTTGTCACAATAATTAGCTGGACAAAAAGAAGGGAAAATAAAAATTAGTCCTTTTGATCTCTAAAACAGTAAGCATTGACAAAATAACAAAAGTCTTAGAAACCTCATCAAACTTCAATGAAAAAATACATATAACGAAGAATTACAATCTGATCCCTTATAGCTGAGACGGTTGAACTAACGCCAAATCTGCTGACCTGCTTCTGAAAGCTTTCAACAAGAGATACATGTATCCAAAGAGGAAATCAAATAAAGATCTGATGAAAACTGAAAACTATACTTATTTTGAAGATGAAAATTAAAGACTTTACTTATTTTGAAAAATGCAGTTTCGGCCGCTTTAACACCTTAAAGATCGAAAATGGACACAGTACAGAACGATGAAGGCTTTAATTACCTATTATTGAATTCGACGAAATTTTCTGTGTTGAAACATAATTGGTTTATTTTAAAAATATGAAATAAAATTTGTGGGACAACGATAATTTAAGCAAAAAACTGTAATTAGAAATGTAAGGAATGTACATAGAAATGATAAAGAAAATGACTATATAAGGAAATAATTTTAGACTTTTTTTTTTAATCATTTTGTTGTTTGTGTGTTAATAAATTTAAAAAAGAAATAAGAGACAAAAAATATCAAGTTCAAAGGGCAAAAACTCTTTCAAAAGAAGAAGAATCTAAACGAAATTTGAACTCAATTTCCTTTTAATCAAAGTTAAACAAAATACTTTATCATAGCATTATCTTTAGCAGTCTTCTAATAATAAAGAAATATGTAATTTCTTGATATTTAAAGTCAACGGGACAACTCATGCTATAATATCGACGAATCAAGACAAAACTCCGTTGCATCTGCAGCTTCTCTAGGCAAGACAAAAACTAAATATCTACTCAACATCTTCAGCAGACTTCATCAAGAATATGAAAGTACTTTTAATTCAAAGTTCAAAGAGGTATAACTCCTTTTATAAAGGGCTACGCTGAGCGCAGCATGTCGACCACTTAAATTTAAACATTTGTAATTTAAGAGCTTGACAAAGTACCTAGATGTACACAATCAGGAGCTTGACACAGTTATAAACTAGTCACAAACTAGGAAAAATAATGATTAGGCCTTTTCATCTCTCACAGATCGGAAACGCAAAATCTGTTAAAACTAAACTAAAAGAGTACATCAAGAGAAATAAAAAAAACATGAAAATTAACAATGAAGGGATATGGAGCACATGCAAATAAGACAAAGTCTCTACAAATACATGGTAATAATAAGCAATGAAAATAACCTACTGCTAAATCCTAACGTTAAAAAGGATCCGAAGAAACAATCCCTATTGAAATGCGATCAAATTAAGGTCTTAACATATTATGAAAAATTGCATTTTTGGTATCCTTGACCCTTTATAGCCCGGAAAATTAAGACCTGTGCCAAATCTCTCTAGACATACTACCGCAAGCTTACAGCAAGAGGAATCAAAGATGAAATCACATTGAAATCTGATGTAAAATTACAAAAATAATACATATTTTGAATATCATCTTCACAAATAATTTTTTTACCATATTTGGCCCATAATTACTCGGAAACGATAAAAGATACACCGAATCCGTTTGTCAACTACTAAAACCTTACAATAAGGGAAAGATGACGAAAATTGCATTAAAATATTTGCAAAAAATTGCAGTTTTTGCCCTTTTGATCAGCTGTAGCTATGAAATGGTGAAAACTAAGTCTATTCCCTCGACATACTAACAAGATGAATAAAAAAAGCTATCCCTCGCACCGCCTGTTGCTGTATCAAAGATCTGGACTGTTAGACAAACTTTAATCAGAGCCAGTCATGCATAGAATGCAGGTTAAAGTGACCTGATTTTAATAAGGTGCTATCTAACTTATAACTAGAGAAATCCAGAGAAAAAATCCGGTCGAAACCAGTTGGAAAAAAATACATAATTTTTCGAAAATTACAATATTGGATTCTTCTACCTCTTATTGCTTTGAAACGATAATAGTTTAATTAATCTGTATATTTCTACTTTTGGTCCTATCTGTTTCCTCATCACTCAAAATAGTTTGACCTACACCAAATCTGTTGCATACTACAGAATGCTATCCAAGGGAACAAACTAAGTTAAAATCAGAAAAATGGCCCCTTTGATCCCTACCTGTAAATTAAGGTGAGTGAGAACCGAACCGTCAGTCTAAAACAAACAATTCAAGGACAATGGCAACATTGGAGAAACAAAGACATAACATGAGTACGGCGCAGTAAAGAAAAATAAAGACACACACTTATACAAAAATGAACAACACGGACTAAATGAAAAACAAAGATGAGATCAGGTGCACGGTAGAGTATGCATCTCCTGCTTCTTATAGGACACCCGCCGTGTTGAACATGTCAACTCCGGAAGTAAAGTCAAATTCAGTAAAGGAAAAACAAACTTTAGTCACAAAGAGAAAATCTGTTGTCATCTGGTTATCAGATATCCCGGTTATTAATGATAAGTTATAAACTAAAGGCAATATTGTCTACAGACGACAACGACGGACACCCATGAGGACGGGAAAGACAGCACAATGACATGCAATTGTAGTCCTTGACATCCTGCGCATTATTGCAATGATATCTTGAGATGTCTCGAAAATTGCTTTGGAAATATAAGACAAACCGTATAAAAATACGAAAATGAGACTTTTTCGAAATATCCTTATGGGTAGATCTTGATATCCTGAACTTATTTTTGTAACTTATAACTGACTTGTATCTATTAACGTTAAGAAATATGAAAAAGTTGAACATTTTACGAAAAATGGCAATTACCGCAAAACAGGTTATAAGTTTTTCTTCAAACTCGCAGGGTAGATAGATCTTGTCAAGCTGACCCCTTTACCTCCTTGCATATATTTGATCTCTGTAACCCTTTTTGAGTTATTTGCAAAAAAAAAAACAATTTACCCCTATGTGCTATTTTCACTAACAAGATATTGTTTTGAAACTATGTACAAGGGTTATGAGTCAGAAAAAGATTCAGAAAAAGAAAAAAATGCTTAGTGGTTTCAGAGGAGAATATTTTTAAAAAGTTTACTTCAGAAAGACGACGAACGAATGATGCAAAGTGATGACTATAGCTCACATGGCTGGCATTTAAAGCCAGGTTAGTAAAAAAATAGATATTGTATAATTTGATATGGCAAGATTTTCCTTCAAAACAATCAGCAATGCATGACATGCACTATATAATAAAATGCACATAACAATGAATCAGCTGTAATGAAACACATCCACAATTGATAGTAATAATTGTTCTGAAGAATAGGATACAAAGTCACACTCTACTAAATCTTTTTCCTCAGGCGGCTGTTACAACGTTCAATGAATTTTCTTAATTAACTTAATTTTGGTTATGGAAACAGATGATTGGAAAAAATCTTGCCACAAGTAGACAAATATTTGCATTTGTCCAATTTTAGATTATTGATCATCTGTATACTTTTCAGGGTTGATACTGAATAAAAGGCTTTTTGGCATTCCTTTTATCTTAAAATTGCACTACTTGTTATCTTTTTATCACAATGATTATGTAATGACCTTACTACTGAAAAAAATCATGTGAAAGTATGTAAGTATGTGTTAGAAGTAAGTAAACGTTCTACTAATATAGCAGTTATGGGTGAATTAGGCAGGTTTCCAATGTATTTAGAAATTATACTGAATATGTTAAAATATTGGTCACGTCTAACCAAACTGGAAAATTGTCTTGCAGCAGAGGCATATAAAGCATCTGTCCAATTACATAATCAAAATAAAAAAAGCTGGTATAGCAGTATCATTGAAATAATTAATTATTTTAATTTAGATAAAGATAAAGTTCTAAAACTTAAAACTTCACTAAAAAATTATATAAATTGTCAATTACATTTAAAATACAAAATTCTGTGGAGAGAGACGCTTTTTAATGACAATAGAAAATCAGCATATGGTAACAAACTTCGTACATTTAGACTTTTTAAAGATAAATTTATTAAAGAAAAATATTTAGATTGGGGAAACTTCTCACAAAGAAGATTATTAACAAAATTCAGAATAAGTTCTCATATTTTAGAAATAGAACAAGGCAGAGATCAAAGAATTTGTAAATTGTGTAAACTTACTATTGAAGATGAACTTCACTTCCTCTTAGAATGTCCAAAATTACAAAGTAAAAGACAGGTATATATTACTAATATTGAAAATAAATTTGGAAATATTAAAATACTTAATAACAATGCAAAATTTATATGGATTATGTCTGCAGAAGATACTTTTGTATACAATCAGTTATATTTATTGTTAAATGATTTATTTTCATTACGACAAGATATTTTGAATACAAAATTATAGATTGTTTATATATTGCTTTATTATCTTGAATTGTTACATTTTCAGAATAATACTATTTCATGCATTATAAACAATAAAGAGTCTCTCTCTATTGATATGCTCTACCTCTTGGTAAATAACTAAATCATTTTATTTGTTGTGCCCTATTGTAAGTCCTCTTTATATTTAAATCTTTTGTAATTATAATTTTATTATATACCAATCATTGTAATCAATCAAATCATTGTATCAAATTGTTTATTGATTGTTCTGCTCCATTTAGGGGCGTCTTGATTGACAATAAAGCATTTGTATTGTATTGTATTGTATTGATTATTCAGAAAATGCCCGAAAAAGTTGTCACCCATAATCTCCCATGTACAAAATAAATCCACACTAACCTCTGTATTTTGTTATTTATCAGGAAGAAGTCCAAGAAGGACCCTGTAGTAGGTTAACATCTATGAAAATAATCATGTTGGTGTATTATCAATACATTATTGTATTCAATATTTTAGCCAAAATACATGATCCTCTAAAAAATTAATTATGACCGTCAATTTGACAAAATGAAGATAAAAATAAAGGGCTATGCATGATACAACAGCAGCATGATGACTACTTAAATTTGAAAAACTGTAAATAAACTGTAGACAACTTCACACAATAATTAGATGACACAATTAGGACATGTAGGAGCTTGTCAAAATAATTAACTGGGCAAAAAGTAGGGAAAATAAAAATTGTCCTTTTGATCCCTCAAATTTCTGAGACAGTAAGCGTTGACAAAATATGAAAAGCTTACAAATCTCATCAAATTACAACGGAAAAAAAAACATATTACGAAGAATTTCAACTTGACCTCTTTGATACCTTATTGCATACGGTAGGACAAACGCCAAATCTGCTGACATACTACTGAAAGCTTACAGCAACAGGTATCCAAAGAAGAAATCCAATCGAATTTGATGAAAAATTAAATTTCTACTAATTTTGAAGAATTACTTTGAAAATAGAGGCTCAAAAACTGAGTCTGAATCGCTCACCTGACAAAGATGCTTTTATACCATGCCTATGCTGATGACCAAAAATAGGGTCTAATGTTAAGCTTTGTTCTCTACTGACATCCATGTTTTTGTCAGAATCAATTTAAATAAGTATTCTTTGTTAATATCTTTCCATACATTACTCCAATATGGTTAAGTTAAATTTGCTTTAATGGCTTCAGAGTGATGATGAAAATTTTAGGATCCTATGTTAAACTATGTTCCGTGCAGGCCAGCATGTTTTTTTTATAGATAATAATGTTGCACACGGCTCTATATAATATGAATGATAATATGTTGGTAAGGTGAGCTGCAAAGGTAGAATATATGATTCCAAATGCCAACAGTGATGAAAATCATCTTTTTAAACCTGTTAACATCGGAAAATCCAGCAAGGTCTGCGGCTGGATTTGACCCCTGCTTGTTGTCATCTATGGCAACACCGCCTGCACTATGTCCCGCGCCCTAGACCACTAGGCCACCTAGGCTATATAAACATATATATATTTTTTTTATTGGGTCAAACAAAATGAGCAATCTTAATTATGGATTTTCCAAACATCATTCCTGTAAAGTCTGTTTGAATTTGCTTCAGCGGTTTCAGAGAAGAAGATGAATTTGTAGTTTTTCCCATAGGGTCCAATGTTTAAACTAAGTTCAGCGCTGGCGGCCATGTTTTTTATTGTATCGGAAAGAAATGAGCAATCTTTGTAAAGGACCTTTAGTACATCATTCATGTAAAGTTTGGTAGAATTTGCTTCAGTGGTTTCAGAGGAGAAGATGAAAATGTAATTTTTCCCATAGGATCCTATGTTAAACGTAAGTTCCTTGCTGGCGTCATGTTTTTCTCGGATCGGAACGAAATGGGTAATCCTTGTAAAAGACCATCCATACATCATTCCTGCAAAATTTGGTTGAATTTGCATCAATGGTTTCACAGGAGAAGATAAAAATGTGATTTTCCCTTAGGGTCCGATGTTATAATATGTTCCGTGAGGGCGGCCATGTTTTTTATCGGATCCAAACGAAATGAGCGATATTTGTAAAGGACCTTTAGTACATCATTCCTGTAAAGTTTGGTTGAATTTGCTTCAGCGGTTTCTGAGGAGATGATGAAAATATGATTTTTCCAATTGGGCCCACTGTGAAAACTAAGTTCAGCGATGGCGGCTATGTTTTTATTGGATCCAAAAGAAATGAGCAATCTGTGTAAAGAACCATTCATACATCATTTCTGTAAAGTTTGGTTGAATTTGCTTCAGTGGTTTCAGAGGAGAGGATGAAAATGTGATTTTTCCTATAGGGTCCAATGTTAAACCTAAGTTCCGCACTGGCGGCCATGTCTTTTATCTGATCGAAACGAAATGAGCAATCTTTGTAAAGGACTTTCCGTACATTATTCCTGTAAAGTTTGGTTATATTTGCTTCATTGGTTTCAGAGGAAAAGATGAAAATTTGAAAAATTAACGGACGGACGCCAAGTGATGGCAATAGCTCACACTGACGCTTATCGGCTGCTTTAACCCGTTACAGCTCGGAAATACAAATTAATTGACACACTACAGTATGCTTACCCTGAGAGGAATTCAAAAATAATTACAGCATCTGAAATTTGCAGGGCTTTAATTTATTATTATACAATTCTGTGACATTTTCTAAGTTGAAACATAATTGTTTTATTTTTCAAAATATAAAAATAAAATTTGTGGGACACCGTTCATTTAAGCAAACAACTGATACTAAAAATTTAATGAATTTACATAAAAATGATAAGGAAAATGACTATATAAGGAAATAATTTCAGATTATATAGATTTCGTTCATGGTTTTTTGCTAAATCATTTTATTGTTTACATAAAAAAAATATCCAAAAAAAAAATAGTGATCACCATTGAAATAAGAGATATAAATGTTAATTTCCCCTTTTTGGTATCTATTTGAAATTCTGTTATCAAATTATCTCCCCTGTGGAATTTCTATTTTTCATCAGACCCAGAAAAGATTTACAACACACGTGTTTTAGTTCATCTGTTTTACCGAAAAGTCGTAAAAGGGATAAGAAACAACGATTTAAAATATCTTCCAACTTTCTTTACATTTCCAAATTATTTCGTTAATTTTCCAAATGTATGAAACCTTAATGAGCAATTTTTGATCAAAAATAGCGAAAAAATACCACGGAGAGACCTTAATTGCCTTGCGATTTAATTTAAGAATTATGAACCTATCGCAATGTTGGCTTGTAAGTAATCGGGGTTGGCTCACTCGTCAAACAAAAAGTCAATGTCTCAAGTCAGATAAAAAAGTTTATTTTTTGAAATTTTAGCGTTCAAAGGGTTATAACTCCTTCAAAAATGGAAGAATCTAAACGAAATTTGAACTCGATCTAGCTTCTCTAGGCCAGACAAATAATAAAAATCTACTCAATATCTTCAGCAGACTGCATCAAGAATATGAAACTTTTAATTCTAAGTTCAAAGAGATACAACTCCTATCATAAAGGGTTCGAATGCAGCATGTTACGATGCAGCATGTTGACCACTGAAATTTAAACAAGTGTAATTTAAAGTGAATATGGACACAGTTGAGAGCTTGACATGGTTCCTAGATGGACACAATAAGAAGTTTGACACAGTTATTAGCTGGACACAAACGCGGGAAAAGAAATATAAACCCTTTTGATCACTGATAGCTCTGAAATTGTGTAAGTTATGCTAAATCTGTTGACATACTACTGACAGCTTACATCAAGAGGAATCTTAAGAAAAAATCTCATCGAAATTAGATCAAAAATAAAGATGTCCTATACAATGAAAAATTACAATTTCGACCTTTTGACCCCTTATTGCTCAGAATCTGTAACAGATACACAAAATCTGTTGAGATATAACCGAAGGCTTACAACAAAAGGAATCCCAAGAAAAAAATCCCATCAAAATCCGATGAAAAATACAGATTTTTCATATTTTGAAAAGTAGTATTTTTTAACCCTTTGACCCTTATAGCTCTGAAACCGTAAAAGTAACAAAAAAATCCGTTACATACTATTTAAAGCTTACAAGAGGAATCTAAAGAAAACATCCCATCGAAATCCGATGAAAAACATAAATTTAAGATAATCTTCACATTGGCAATTTTTGCCCTGCTTGGCCCTTTATAACGCAGAGAGGATACAAATTATAAAAAAATCACACAGTTAAATGCTCTGTTAATTTTCATATGGAATCAATTGAAAAAAACTGCACCAGAATCAGACTAGAAATAAAAAAAACAAAATTTTTCAAATTCGTCCCTCGTGGGCCCAATTTATCTTATGAACGTGAAATCCGTTGACAAATTACTAATTGGAAATTTCCTCATGAGCACACTGAATGAAACCCAATCAAAACTCAATAAAAAATAAAAATTCTACAGCAAAATATGTGAAAACACCAAACACTACTGCACTAAACGTCCGTGAAAAACTTATGAAATTCCAATGAAATTTCACGGAAGCGTGAAAATGCCTTGACTTAACCCCGTGAAAATTTTTTTCCTTTTAATTTTCAATTCCCGTGAAATTGAAAATACCGTGACTTACAGCTTGATATATATACCTCTAAACAAACCCGTGAAAAACTGTGGGTAAATTCCTGTGAAGAGGAAAAAAGAATTACAACCAAAAAACCTTCGAAAAAGCCAGTGAAAAACATGTGGGTGAATTCCCGTGAAGAGGGAAATTAAATTACAACAAAATATCTTAATTATGTCCAAGAAATAAAGCAGGTTTAAACCCGTGAAAATAGAATACAACAAAAATTTCCAAGTTCCAAATATATTTATATGATATATATATATATATGCATTTCATCTCAATACTGGTAAAATGTAACATTTTGATACATATAGTATGTACAATGTATTTAAACCAATTGTATCCCTTAAGTAAATAATATTAAATATATAGAATAATTAAATGTACATGCATACATTTTCAACGTCATTTTTTGGTAGGCCTCAAAATCCAAAATAAATATATTGTAGGATGATTATAAATGAAAGAATTTTTACTTGAATATCAATAAATGTAATTATACATAGATTTTTTCGACCAATATTTAAAAAAAATTGTGTAGGTACTGTCTTCAAATGAGATTTATTTAAATGAGGATGGAGAAATTGGAAGAACATGTGAAGTGTATGAATCATGAGCATTCCCAGGCCATCACCCTGTTTTTGTATGAGATTTTCAAAAATAAAATAAAAATTCTGGAATAAAATACATGTACGATGGGAACTATCAGTGCAATTATATATTCCATATATATATATCACAGTATTTTGCATGTCGGTATGATGATAATAGCTAGCAGCTGGACCACTTACAATATTGAAAATATTGCATATAAATATTTCAGTATGCTACATAAAATTTATAATTAAACATTTGATCACAAAAGTCATAATAAATTTAAATTAATAATACAATTCAATCGTGTACACTTCTGCTGTACAGTTCTTCTATTTTGCCAATATTTTTTGTTGAAGTTTTTCTGCTTAAGGAAAAATGAAAGGATATGGAGTGAATGTACATGTGACAAAAACGCACACGATACATAGAAAACTCCAGTTTATCAAGGACAGGGCTTTTATTCCTGTCTTCATCTTGATGTCGCCTGAGGGTCTTCAACTAGAGGTGAACAATATTCACCCCCTCAAGCGAGATCAAGAAGGCCCCTAGCGTGCACTTAAGTCCATTTCTCAATAACTAAAAGTGGTAGGTTGATAATATTTGGTATGTAGGTTGGTCTTGGGTAGTACATGTCAGTCTGGCAGGTGACTTTTGTCCTTGACCTCAATTTCACAGTCTAGTGAACCTGTACACTCTTCTGATTAGTTCACTTAGATTTCACATCAATTTAGAGTCCAGCAGGGACAGGCGAGACATCTTTTAGGGTCATCACTTGTTTCATTTAATTCCTCATACAGTAGTCTCACTTGTATGCATGCATAATGGATTTTCAGTCAAATTTGGAAACTTAAAAAAAAACTAGTATAAATTGCATCTTTCTTTAGTTTGTCTCAGTGTAAATTTGTATGTACTGTCATACCTGCTGATGAGGGACTATATTAAGCAAACAACTGCACTAAGGCCAGTTTCTTTATATTTGGCACAGAGCATCAGTCAGTACTGAAAAGTGTATGGCATAAGACAGTTTCAAATCTGTCGCATGTTCTTTTCCTCTCTAACACATCATGCACATCTTAGAGTATTTTTGAAATGCAGGAGACCCATCTTCCATATGGAAGACTTACGTCTTAAATTTTTATTTGTTTTTAATTTGTCATATTTTACACAGTTAATGCATGTATATAGACTTAATCCTGTATCAATAGACCTACTGTGACATAAACCATTTTTTATGCCTCCGCCAATAGACGACGGGGGCATTAAGTTTTACCGATGTCCGTCTGTACGTACATACGTCCAGAAATAATATACGTCACATATTTCTCTGAAACTACTATAGGAATAATTTGAAATTTGGTATGCAGCTTTAGCATCATGAGTTTTATCGTGTATGTGACTTGCGTTGATGCTGCATGTCAACTTCCTGTTTACCAGACTTAAACTTAGTATTTACCTTTGAGAAATTTTCGTCAGATAATTTAACTCAGGAGCTACTCATGGGAATTATTTGAAATTTGGTATGCAGCTTTACCATCGTGAGTTGTATCTTGTAAGCGAATTTCATTGATGTCGGATGTCAGCTTTCTGTTTATTGGACTTAGCCTTTGGCTGGGGCATCTGTGTCCCATGGACACATTCTCTTCTTAGTTTTTTTCTGCCTTCAGCAGACTCGTTAAACAGTTGAAACTTTATTTTCAGCCTCAATGATTTGGAACCATATTTACTACTTAAAAAACATATTTGTATACATGTTTATGCTATGAGTGAATAAACTGTGAGAAATTTTACATCACCTGTTTTCCTATATATATTTGTGCTATATAGCTTATTCTTTAACTTTTAATTATTTTACAGATAAACTATTTAGTACTTCCATGCAAGCATTGACCTTTTTTATAGTTTCTTGAAAGGACTGTGAAAACCACGTTAATTGCCCGTGAATTGTTGGTGTAAAACCGTGAAAATGAAAAAATTCCCTTGCATACTGGAATGTTTCCCTTAAAAAAATCCCGTGAAAGCCATGTGAAAAAGGCCCTTTTCACATGATTTTCATAACATGCTGTGAGAAAATACCTGCGAAGTTGAATATGAAAAACCTTTGAAAAAACCGTGAAAATTAAGTAACTTCTTGCATAACAGTCACGGGGTTTTAAGCACGCAACTCTTCACGAGGTATTCACATGCAATTCACGGTATAAAGAGCCGTGAAAACCCTATGAAATTTCCATACATTTGAACTGGTTTTTGCCGTGAAAATTACCCACTGAATTCCCGTGATTTTTTTTTCTTTGAAATAAAAGTAACGGGATTTTAAGCGCGCAACTCATCACGGTCTTATCATAGCTTTTTCATGTTCATCTTCACGGAGTGTTGTGAAAAACACGTGAAAATTATGTGAAAAGGGGCTCTTTTTCACGTAATTTTCACGGGATTTTCAAGGTAAAAAATTCCAGTAGTGAAATTTTGCCCTTTTGACCTCTTTTTTAAATACAGGTTGGGCCATAATAAATATAACCATTCCAAGTCTTCCATTTGTGACCAGGACTATTGTGTTCAAATTTCATAAGGATTGATTAACTAGAACTTGGGTTATTGACCAAAATACAGACAACGACGCTGCAACTGACGTATAAAAATGGATGAGTCGACACAAAAAAGAACAACGCCGTTCGTAAATCATCAAAGTTATTCGACTCCAAAATATGAGGTCATGACCCCGGCCAGGCAAACTTTTCGTTGTGGAATGATGGAATGCAGACAAGGGTTAAATTATATGCCCAATCCTTTACTGTGTACTTTTATTATATTATAATTTTACTAGATAAAGTAATAGTTGGTCATGTTATAGGTAAACTTTCTGCTTGCTCACTTTTCTATTTCCATTGCTTAGTTTTCTATCTCCATTGGACTGTTGTTTCTTGTAGTGTTGGTAATTTCTAACCGCTTGTCTAAACCAACTGTAGAATTTTTGATAATGTTAACTGTTCCAGCAGTAAAATTATAAACATTATTATCGGAAGATCTGAAAGAAATAGTCATAAGGTTAATATACACTGATTTGACAATATTATAAACACACATATGTTGTGTGATCACATATTAGGCTGCATGACTACAGATACTGATCAAAACGGTGCTTCGTTATGCAGGAAATTAGTTCTTGGAACGGTCAAACTTAATGTTCGCTCTTGTTATCTTTAGATAGTTAAGAGTTGTGTTATGATCAGTAATGTTTTTATAGCCACTAGCTTTTTTATTTACTTATACTCTGTATCAAGTGTGCAAACAACATGATAGATTTCAGTTTTCAATGAAAAAAAATCAATAATCGATCAGTCTCCCCAATAGAATCATCTCATAAATGTTAAAACTTTTGCATTTCAAAGACCCAAAATTAAAAATGTGTTCCATGCATGTATATGTTTATGAATGGGGTGTAATACTGAAAGAATAATGCAGCCTTTATTCATAGAATTTTATATATTCTTTACTTACATATTTCGAATATTTGATGCAGGAATTTTTCCAAACTGTGTTTGATTTATATCATCATCTACATAGGAATGTGTCTGCTCGTTCCTGTAATAAACAAATAAATATTGTAGCAACTATTAACCGAGATTTCCTATTCAAATAAATATCGAATTATCACCGGTAAAAAATCCTGTCATTTTAGAGAGTGACGATGCAATGTCAGTCCAAACTTAGTTGTTTTGTAAATGTCTTGAACATGGAAAAATAATCCGTAATAAAGTTGAATCTTGGTACATTAAGTTTTGTTGAAAAAGTCTTTGAAAGGATTCTCGACAATCGCCTTCATTCAGTTGTCCCCTACCAGTCGCAATTCTGTTCGGCTAAATTATTAGAAGTTACTTGTCTAGCAGGGGAAGTTTAAATATCAGAAACATACTGGTCAAGATAAAAAAAATATACCACACTGGTCGTGTTTGCCGTTTTTTATTGATCATAACAATCATGCAGTTGACTAGAACTTAATTTCTACTCAGTAACAATTAAGCATATCAAAACAAAACAAAACGTAATAAAAAATATCAGAAAAGTCATTTTACACGTATTTCCATTGGGCAAGGAGGATATATTTGGCAGGGTTGGAATGTTTAACTCCTTTACCATGAACAACTGCAAAGATTGTTAAATATGCAGGTAGTGTGACCCAACTCCTCACCCTTTGAGATTAGCATTGCTTAAAACATTGATTCTGTACATAAACACGATAGGCATTCATGAGATACAAAAATGTATGTATGCATTGATATGCTTTTCATAATAATGAATGAACGGATAAATGCACATGTGACAAAGTCTCTACAAATACATGGTAAATCAAGCAAAGGAACAACGTTTTTATTGTTGTTCTTCATCTTGAAGTCAACATCATATTTCTTAGTTGGATCAGCCATGTTGGAGGTTTTTTGCTATACCAATTTAACTACTAAAAAATGATCGTCAATTGTACAGAGTATCATCCCCTTATATTTGATATCAGCTTTATACGAAACTTGGGATTTTGGTCGGCAATCAAATTATACCTTTAGTTGAGATTCATCATTTTAACATTTGTGATTTAATTGACTTGATCTATAACTTAGTTTATAAAGTGCCGCAGTTTTCGAGTTTTCCTATATAGTAAAATCTTAAACTGAGCTTTAATATAACTCCCTTCTTTGGCTTTGCAATCAAAGCTATGTACTAATTCCAACGATATTTTTAGCACATGCGTATATCTTTTACAAAAGGACATATGTAATGTACAGTTTCACGTTTTATTCACTGAATATTCATGTGTAAATAAACTTTTAAATAATGAATCACTCAAAAACTGCAAAAACTAATGACAATAATAGAAATTTACAACAGTTACTGAATTTAAGACTCGGAACTGAAATTGACATAACCGTTACCTAGCAACGAACGTGTTGTTGTTGTGAAATCTTATCTATGTTGCATATCATGCTCTACAAATTAGATATAAAAATTTTAATTTCTAACGTTAATAGAATTATTAATTTGACTTTTATTCCTTTTCTTTTCTTTTTTTGGCTTCAAATATAACATAACTAAGCAGTCATATAAATCAGGAATACAACCAGCTCACATGAATACCCGCTTCGATTTTAAATTATCAGTATTTTATATTTTTACAACAGATAATTTGTATTTATTCATAAGCTTATGAACAACTTGTTTTAATAAAATAACGCATATAGATTTCTCTATGTCCATATATGTGTGTTTGCATGCAGTTTTCCGACATATTTTAATTCTAATGTCAAACCCAACAATGCCGTCTAAGAGCCGCTTCAAATATTCAAAAAGCTTGTTTTATTTATTAGAATCGAAATAGATTATCGCAATTGGGCTCTATGCGAATTAAAACATGGTCAGACCTTATATTTGTCTTCATTTTATACCTCGCTATCGCTCGGTATAAAATATTGACAAATATCAGGTCTGCCCATCTTCTAATTCGCATAGAGCCCGCTTGAAATAATCTATTTCTTAAATCGGCCATGGCAGCCATCTTGAATTCATTATCGGCACCAAAATCAAAAATTGTAAGCACACGATTCAATGATTATTCATATCACTAATTAATAGTCAAAGGAGTAGACGTTAAAATAAGGCATCTTGACAAAATACTTATAAGCCATGCCTATGCTGATGACCAAAACTGATATTTTTCTTCAAAATTGTCTAAATTTTTTTGAATTTGCTCAGTGGTTTCTTTCTTGTCAGATCTCGGGTGAAATAAGCAACCTTTGTAAAGAACCTTAAATATATCATTCCAATTCAGCTCACATAAATCTGGTTCAATATTTTCAGAGCATGATAGAAATGATGATTTTACCGGAGCACCTGATGTAGCTCTCGGTTTCATGGGAGTTCACACTATGAGTGCCTTAGTTCTTAAGTTCGTCTTTTTATTTCCGTGCATTGTAGTTGTCTCGGTCCTGGTTTTGTCTTTGTTTTTCTCTGTTGCCATTTTTGCCACGTCTTTGGACATTTATTTTTGTGATCATCTCTTCCCTTGTTTCTTCGGTATTCTACTGCCGTTGTTTCCTAAGGCCAAATAAAAAAATAGGTGTGGTTCCGGTCATCCGACCGGCCCTATTTTTTCCTGCCGACCCTAGACTTTTTTTCACCCAAAAAGTAAAAAAAAATAGAAATAAAACGACCGACCCTAGTGGCCACTTTTGACTGACAAAGTTTAAGTAATGATCAGCGGCAAGATCGTAGTTGTTTTGAAACTGTAAATCGGTATTATCATAGTTTATCAACCAGCAGAGTGTTTATTAACTTTATCGGAACCTTTTTATCAGTATTTGATGAGAAATGAGCTCAAACGCCGCGAAAATTGAAGTTATTTCCCATCAGGAAGTTTTCGTGCATTCATAAATTAGGAACGAGTTCGGCGCGGACTGTCGTATCCGTATTTATTTCACGTGTTATTAAATATTTCAGAGGCTTCATAGCCAATTAAACTGTTGCGGGATAAATGTAAAGGAGACTTTAACCTCTTCTTTTTCATCTGTTGTGTATAAAATATTGTCAATGTCAATGTGATATAAATAGCATATTGTCAGCTATATCGACACTTTACCGATCACATGGTTTGTTGACATCCTCAAAAGTCATGGCGGCTAAAAAGAAATATTCGAGATTATGATATTAAAATATAAATTTTGGTTGAAATACACCTTCTCTTTATAACTGTTAGGAATTTTCCACTTCATAACAACCTATCGTATTTATCAAGTCCGATAGTGTTAAGAACAATGGTATCAAGTCGTTCCGTCCCCAAACCAGTCCGTCCCCAAGTAGTTCCGGCCACAGTCGTTCCGTCCCCAGTAGATCCGGCCCAAAGTCGATCCGTCCCCGATATATTTTTCCCATTATGAGGGTATGAATGCCTTTATCGTTAACCGTTTTGAAAAATGCTTCTTTTCAACTATCGTTACACGTCAAATTGGTAAAAAAATACCGTTTATCATCATGAATATAGCATGATTCGTGAATTTTTTTCAATTTTGTACCTTTATCGTTATTTTGCGAAAAAAACATATCGTCATTCGCCAAATCATATTTTTTTTAATTTATTGTGCAGGCATAAACTTTAATTGAAAAATGTTATTGTCATAAACAAATGGGTTGATAAATAATTTCAAACATTATATTGATATAAATATCAAAGGATATTGGATAACAGGCAGACGGAGCCTATGTTAATCATATCCCCAAAAGTATACATCAAGATGGAATATACAGGCAAATATCATAACACATCATATTATTTGTATGCAAATTTTCAGTCCTACCACAAGACATAAACATTACAAACGTCATTTGGCCTTAAAGATTTTTACCATTAACCGTCTTAAGGATACACCCATCAATATCCGCCATTATTGCTTGGTTTAACAATGAAGAAATATTGAGTAAATGCAAATGAGACAACATTTCTGCAAATACATGATAAAACTAAGCAATGGAACAACGCTTTTATTGTTGTTTTTCATCTTGAAGTAACTATGAGGCCTTCAACAATAGGCTTTCCTCATACCTCATAGTATTGAAGTTAAAGACGACCCCTATCACTGGTTTGAGCGGAATCGAGAAACGCTACATCCATGTAACTTTACCCATGGATGCAGGATTGTCAACAAACATAAATCTGTACAACTGCAGCCTTGCACCAAAGATTGGTACTTCTGATACTTCATCTCCAGTTAGTAGTACGCAGGTACCTCCTTCGCGGGTTGATTTAGGCAATTGGAAAAAGAATACAGCTTCATCTTAAAAGAAATTTTGTGTTGAAGAGAAACATCAAAGTAATTAAAGTTTTAATCAAAAACTCGTTAATACTAAGTAAGTCAATTATTTTTTCGATCATCTTAATGCCTTTTGATCACCTTGTTTAAGAAAACATCCGTTCTTAATTGGCTTCTTTATATACTTGTATGAGCTAATCGGTCTAATTAATTAATGGATTGATAAATTAATTTTTAGTATATACAAGCAAAGTGAGTAGTATATAACTTGAGCGTGTCTAGCGCATTTCCCCC
>MJUU01028775.1:21022-48114 GCA_002080025.1 Modiolus philippinarum
CTCTCGTCATACCCAACAATCCTGCAAAGTTTCAAGAAAAATGATCACAGCATTCTCTAGTTAGAGTACAACATGTGGACGAAAATTGCAATTTCAAGCTTTTTTCAAATAATCAAAGTCCCATAACTCTGGAACGAAAAATCAGACGACAAAATAAAAGAATAGGGAGCTTTCTCTCGTCATACCCAACAATCCTGTAAAGTTTCAAGAAAAATGATCAAAGCATTCTCTAGTTAGAGTACGACATGTGGACGAAAATTGCAATTTCAAGCTTTTTTCAAATAATCAAAGTCCCATAACTCTGGAACGAAAAATCCGACGACAAAATAAAACAATAGGGAGCTTTCTTCCGTCATATCAAACAAACCTGTAAAGTTTCAAGAAAAATGATCACAGCATTCTCTAGTTAGAGTACGACATGTGGACGAAAATTGCAATTTCAAGCTTTTTTCAAATAATCAAAGTCCCATAACTCTGGAACGAAAAATCCGACGACAAAATAAAACGATAGGGAGCTTTCTTCCGTCATACCAAATAAACCTGTAAAGTTTCAAGAAAAATGATCACACAATTCTCTAGTTAGAGTACGACATGTGGACGAAAATTGCAATTTCAAGCTTTTTTCAAATAATCAAAGTCACATAACTCTGGAACGAAAAATCCGACGACAAAATAAAACGATGGGGAGCTTTCTTCCGTCATACCAAACAAACCTGTAAAGTTTCAAGAAAAATGTTTGGAGCGTTCTCTAGTTAGAGTACGACGTGTGGACAGACGGACGGACAGACGGACGGACGGACACCGGTATACCATAATACGTCCCGTCAAAGACGGGCGTATAAAAATGACTTGTCTGTATTTGAATTTTCTTTTAATATAATCACCAAATTTATCAAAAAAGAATCAAGGTCTTGCTACCCAATGCACATGTACAATGGCTGACATCTTACTCCATACTCAGACACTCAGAATAATATAGATATAGTTCATCAAGTCCAGCTTTAGTCCAGAAATAATTAGTGCTTGCAAAAACAAATGTCCAGCAAGTTTTTTAAACTTCTACAAAATCTGATATTTTTTTCCATTATCGACCTTTAATATGCAAATATTGTCCACCACACATGGAACTGGTGTTATACTAATGACTAATGCTTTCCACTATGTGGTCAGTATGAATCAAGAGGAGATAACTCTATTGAATTTCACCATATCAGTTGGAAATTACTTTGAAGGGAAAGAAAGATATTCAAATTTTGTGAAGTCACTCCCAAATTCCTGCCTCAGACATTGCAAACCAGTAAAAACTCAGCAACAACTA
Source organism: Modiolus philippinarum (assembly GCA_002080025.1). NCBI lineage: Eukaryota > Metazoa > Mollusca > Bivalvia > Mytilida > Modiolidae > Modiolus > Modiolus philippinarum. The sequence continues at coordinate 22,341 of MJUU01028775.1, forward strand.
ATGCCTAGGTGTCATACATTCCATGATAATTTAACCTTTGCCTCAAAACATAACTTCCAGCATTTACATTACACATTTACTTATTATGATTATTTGCCAATTCTAACCCTTATACTGAGGCTTCATTGTATTGAAATAGATGGATGTCCTTAGTACTGTATCTGGCCTCCTATTTTGATATTTTTGGTATTAAACTTTTTTCTTACTAATTTTGGATTCAGGCTTTCCATATTATTTTATTCTAATGCTGCTGATGAAAGGTTACTCCTTGAAACATGTGTGCAGCATAAAAAATTTACTATTAATTATGCAACTTGTATTTGTAATTTATAATTTTACCTCTTCCTCTACCCATGGCTGACACTGGGGATGCTGTCTGTTTTGCAGGTACAGTGTGACCAGTTTCTTCTTCTGACCCAATATTCAGTGCTATAAAATAATTCATATAAAATGTGTTAATTACATTCTATCAAACAGCATTGAACTCATGAAACTATTAATAAGCCAAGTCAAATATAGCCCATTCATAATTTACATTGTTATTTTAATGTTGTCTGAACTGACTCATCACTGGCAGTGTGACAGGTGTCATGTACAGAGAATGACATGTTTACCCTTCAGAGCACCTGATGTTACTCTTGGTTATTTTAAGTATGGTTTGTGAGGGTTGTGTTGTTTGTAGATGTCTTCTGTCAGCAGTCCCTGCTTTTTTAATTTTTTTGCTATGTATTTGAATTTTGATTTTTATAATTTATGCATCTATTATTTCTTCCGTATTCTACTGGCAATATATCAGAGCTTTACAAGCCTCACTTGCAAACAAAATATACCAAAGGATAAAGTTTCATATTCAACAAGTTTTTGCCGAAGAACCTATAATGGGGTTTATAGATGTAAGCATACCTTTGATTTGATGTAATTCCTTGAAAGTAGACATATATTTTTGGAAAACTGCCAGGGCATATAAATGTAAGAATTTGACAATAGACATATCCAAACTGCCTACCCAAAGACAAATTAGACAAAACTTGAGTCTGTCTGGTAAAAAAAAATGACATTCCTATATGAGATGAAACTGTAGGTCCTGTAAATTTATGTTAGTTCTGGCAGCTTTGCCTAATTTGTCATGCAAGGCCTCTTGACTTTTCAATATGTCTGATGTCATTGCATGAAAACAACATGGCAGAATTTAAAAATTTAAAAATGTTCCTTCCTTGCAGATTTCATTTCCCAAGGGCTATTCATCAGAACATAAATGTAATTCAGGTTACAGATGGGGTATATAGGGTGACATACACTTCTGCTTTGTCACAGGAAATATAACTAAACATCCAGGGTATGCTATATACCCTCTCTGAAACCTGAATAACATATAATCATGATAATACTCATAATGAGGTCTGACAATACCATAATTTTACTGAAGAAACATGTAATAATGGAGGTTTGCCTGATTTCAACCCCTCACTGTACAGGTTTCTTTTGATCAAATACATATAACTCTACTCTTTTTATCATCTAAAACATTTGAAAAGTTAATAATCAACAAATTAAGATGACCTGAATACAAATATTAAAAGTTGAGTGTAATAATAAATAAGGACCTATTACCAAAATCTTCACCGAGAAGTCAAAATGGCACCAAATTTTTACCATACAATTGCAAAAGAACAAATGTTGCCGATGACAAACAATAACCAAACCCAAGTTTACAAATGTGATTGGACTTGAAGTTTGTTGTAAAAACTAAGTCCTGATGAAATATCTAATAATTCATGAACAATTTCCAAACTAGAGGCTCAGACACTGAGCCTGTATCGCTCACCTGACAAAATGCTGAAGCAGGGTTTTCAATGTTCTGCATGTTTTTTATGTGAATTTCCCATAGGGCCAAAATAAACTATGTTATGTGCTGGCGGCCATGTTTTTTATTGGATCAGAATGAAATGAGCAATCTTTGTTAAGGACCTTCAGTTCATCATTTGAATTTGCTTCCATGGTTTCAGAGGAGAAGATGAAAATGTGAATTCCCCATAGGGCCAATGTTAAATTATGTTCTGTGCTGGCAGCCATGTTCTTTATTGGATCGGAATGAAATGAGCAATCTTTGTTAAAGGACCTTCACTTTATCATTCTTGTAAAGTTTGGTTGAATTTGCTTCAGCGGTTTCAGAGCAGAAGAAGAAAATGTGAATTTTCCCATAGGGTCCAATGTTAAACCTAAATTCTGCGCTGGCGGCCATGTTTTTTATCGGATCGGAACGAAATGAGCAATCTTTGTAAAGGACCTTCCATACATAATTCCTGTAAAGTTTGGTTGAATTTGCTTCAGTGGTTTCAGAGGAGAAGATGAAAATGTGAATTTCCCATAGGGCCAATGTTAAACTATGTTCCGTGCTGGCGGCCATGTTTTTTCTGGGATTGGAACGAAATGAGCAATCTTTGTTTAGGACCTTTAGTTCATCATTCCTGTAAAGTTTGGTTGAATTTGCTTCAGCGGTTTCAGAGCAGAAGAAAAAAATGTGAATTTTCCCATAGGGTCCAATGTTAAACCTAAGTTCCGAGCTGGCGGCCATGTTTTTTATCAGTTCGGAACAAAATGAGCAGTCTTTGTAAAGGCCCTTCCATACATCATTCCTGTAAAGTTTGGTTGAATTTGCTTCAGTGGTTTCAGAGGAGAAGATGAAAATGTGATTTTCCCGTAGGGCCAATGTTAAATTAGGTTCCTTGCTGGCTGCCATGTTTTTTATCAGATCGGAACGAAATGAGTAATCTTTGTTAAGGACCTTTAGTACATCATTCCTGTAAAGTTTGGTTGCATTTGCTTCAGTAGTTTCAAAGGAGAAGATGAAAATGTGAAAAGTTTAACGGATGGACGACGGACGGACGACGGACGACGGACGACAGACGACGGACGCCAAGTGATGGCAATAGCTCACACTGACCCTTTGGGTCAGGTGAGCTAAAAAGTGAGTAAAAATTAGGCAAAATTGTTGCCACGTTAAATTTCCCATTGAAATACATAGGAATTTTCAAGTTCAAATTCTGCTGAAAGTACAAATGTTGCTGGATTGTAAAGGACTTGGTATTAGTGTCATCCTATTGAGGAAAGGTCCGTGAACAACAGGTTTACTAAGTTCTAACAAAAATCAAAAGCATATATTTACAATAACCAAATATAAATTTCCAAAATTACATCATTTTGTCTAATGGCAGCCATTTTGTATAAATTTTCGGAGGCCGCTTTTAAGATTTCAATCTGCTGTAACTTTTGAACACATGATCCGATTTTCAAAATTTAAACACCATTTTGTTTGTTTTTAATCAGGCTGTCTTTCCGTGTGGCTTTTATTTAAAACAAAGACCTCCTTGAAAAATGTCTGTAGCATAAAATCATGGTAAGAAACTAGATGTATATAATATTGAAATTTTATTTAAAGTACTTTTTGAAAATTCAGTCATCAAAGTATCAATATTTTTTTTCAATTTTGAGCATTTATAGGTGGTGTATACATCAGCCATAAATTAAAAAATAAAACTTCATTTCAAATACATTTGAAACATAAATTCAACAAATACATAAATTCAAAAATAAATTACATTAGAATCTCATAAGATTTGGTCAACGAACTTCAGTTTTTGCACACATGAATTGTCTACAAATTAGCCAAAAATAATAACACTTAGGGCTATTCCAGATTTTTAAAATTGTATAGGGGGGTCTGAAAGCACTTTTTATTTTTGCCCACCATCAGACAATTCTTGTGCATCTGTTTGTGCTATCTATACACTGATGTGTCTCGTCCTACTTATGGTTTATCTGTATGGGGCTGTTAATTGATTTTTTTCCATTTGCTTTACAGAAAGGGACTGAAATGACCACCAACCATCAAATTTTAATCATAGTGCCTTCTGACCCCCCCCTATACAATTAATTCTGGAACAGTCATTACAATATAGCCATTATCATACCATTACATACATCAAAGAACATTTTGTAATTGTATCATAATGCTAACCTTTTTGTAGGAAGTTTTGTATAGCAGCACATTCATCCACTGTCTCGTCACATCTAGATTCTGACAAACTGGAACAAAGAGGCGTATCCAAAGGACCAGTACTATTTCTTACTGGTTCTCTAGTAACTGTCTGAACTGGTGCCCTTTCCTGTTGTTTGGCTGATAAAGCATCAGATTCAATCCCAGAATCCCCTGATGGTCCTTCAACATCTGAATCTGAATAACTATTATCTTCTACTTCTGTACTATGGAGTCTCTGTAAAGTAGGGTTTGTCCTTTCCATCACGTCAAGGTCAAAGCCTTTACATCTCTGATCATTCTGCAGTCCTTGCTCTGCTTCATGTAAATTCGGTCTGGCCTCCTCAGATAAGGAGGGTACAAATTTGTCAATCCCCTCTTTTGGTTTAATATGATAGCTTGTTTTCTCTTTAGAATCTTTTACATCTCTACCTAACTTTCCCTTGTTCACTGATGTTCCTTTATTGAGTCTTAGTAAATTTTCCTTCATTTTTTCGGCTATGGATCTCATATGTTGGTTCACAAAACTCTCTTTTGTTTTAATCCCTAATGAGCTCACAGTTTGGTCCCGGTCTTCTGTTTTACTCTCCTCACATAGAGATCCCACGCTTTCGTCCTCTAATTCTGTTTTGCTCCCCAAGGATAAAGATCCCATGCTTTCGTCCTGTAATTTTGTTTTGCTCCCCAAGGATAATGATCCCATGCTTTCGTCCTCTGATTTCACTTGGCTCTCCCCTACTAATGATCTGACACTATGATGAATTATTTCCTCATTTGACTCCTCCCCAGAAGATACATGTAATTTACGATCTGTCTGTTTATCGTCATCAGAAGAATTATGATCAATACTGTCCAAGTTATCTTCTCCTGAATCACTAACTATACTATGATTAGAGTCAGATAATCTCTCCTCCGTCATTGAAGAATTTAAATTTTCACCAGGAGCAGGGAACTCTGGTTCTTTTTTCCCTTCATTTAAAAATGAGTTCATTGTTCCTATAACTGTTTGTAATGCAGCTAAATAAGCCGTAGCCTTTGAATTCTTTATGTCCACAGATTTTCTGTCGCTGTAAAAATAAATGTATATACATGTATTTTACAGATTTTTTTTTTCAACATCAACATTTATAGCTGTATCATACTGTTGTCAGACCTGTTTACCCATATTGTCATGAAAGAGAAGTTAAAGACCAATAAAAAGAGTAATTTTACCTTGAAAGAACAGTTTGTTTCTTAACTTATTTTGTTTTCATAAATTTGATGTTTTGAACATTAAAAAGGGAAACTAGAGGCTCAGACACTGAGCGTGTATCGCTCACCTGACAAAATGCTGAAGCAGGGTTTTCAATGTTCTGCATGGTGGCCATGTTTTTTATGTGAATTTCCCATAGGGCCAAAATAAACTATGTTCTGTGCTGGAGGACATGTTTTTTATTGGATCCGAACAAAATGAGCAAACTTTGTTAAGGACCTTCAGTTCATCATTCCTGAATTTGCTTCAGCGGTTTCAGAGCAGAAGAAGAAAATGTGAATTTTCCCAAAGGGTCCAATGTTAAACCCAAGTTCTGCGGTGGCGGCCATGTATTTTATCGGATGGGAACGAAATGACCAATCTTTGTAAAGGACCTTCCATACATCATTCCTGTAAAGTTTGGTTGAATTTGCTTCAGTGGTTTCAGAGGAGAAGATGAATATGTGAAAAGTTAACGGATGGACGTCGAATGTCGGACGATGGATGCCAAGTGATGGCAATAGCTCACACTGACCCTTTGGGTCAGGTGAGCTAAAAAAAACTTGAAGAAAACATTTCTTTCAAATAAAAGAACCATGGGACATGGCCCCGTCATACAGATTTCTCGGCAAACAGGAAGTAGATGATTGACAGGCTTGAAAAGGGGAGACACCATACAACTCATCATACCAAAGCTTCATCCAAAATCATTCCTGCATACACAAGCCGAGAAATCCTTGACGGAAATTTCTGACGTACCTATGGACGAGGGTAAAACTTAATGCCCCCTGTTGCCTAATATTGGGGGCATAAAAACATTAGAAACAAAATGTGTTTGTGAAACACTACATATGCCCCTAGCACCAATTTCATTAGTAAAATAATCTTAATATTTTGGTTACAGTTATCTTTCTTTGCATACAAAACATGAACTTAAATTTTTATTTTTGTGACCTCTGACCTGACCTATTTTGCTTTGGCATATTTATGTTCTTCTTGACTAGACCTATACACAAGTTTGATAAGTCTATCTTTAAAAGTTCAAAAGTTATAGCCAAGGAAAAAGTTTCTGACACACCGAAAAAACAATATGCCCCCGATCCTCAATCTTGGGGCATAAAACCATCATTTTCAGGTTAAAAGCCTAATTAAGAAATTTTGTAGGACTGGCAAAACTTTTGTGAGACTTACAGAAAAATCGAGATGGACAGTACCAAGACTGACAAACCAAAAACATTTTTCGCATACTCTTGATTTCTTTTCAGCCATATATATATTTAATGAAGAAATCATTGGTAAAGCCAAATCTGAGGCTAAAACCCATAGAAAGTACCAGAAGTTATAGATGGTAACATGGAATACCTGTAAGTTTACAACTTCCACAAGGATTATTTCCTACAATAATTACTTTTATTAAGTCTACTGATACTTATTTATGTCAGTATGATTTATAGCATGTTTGTAATAAATTATGTAGATTTTATCTGCACTGAAGAGACATAAGTTGTCGAAATGTGCATATGCAGAATTTAAATTACAGTAACTTTGGTATTTAGTCAGTTGCATTGTAAGACACTCAGATGTTCTATGAAAATTTATTAATCTCCGACTTCAATCCAGCTAGGTAGCAGTGGAATACATGTCTGTTCCAGACCATACGCGTACGGTCCGGACTGTATGCGTATACTCATATTGTCACACCGTATGTGTATACGTGTACGGTCTGCTAAGAGCTGGACCATACACGTATATTTAGACCGTATGAGTACAAAGAAAAGGACAGACACTACATTCGTTATTCAAACAAAGAAGTAAGTTACAGTCAAAACTGACGGCACTTACCAGTACTCTCATTGAAAACGGTTAAATTATGAAGTCTTTATAAAATAATAAATTACTAATATATCTGAAAAGGAATTATAGAGGCAGTGAAATAAAAAAAAATATTTTCACATTTTCACACAAATCTTAAAGGTAAAACATTAACTTCATTTTTACATTGAGAAGTTTTGTTCGTGGACAGGGTGTATTCCTTTTTGTAAAATTGTGTAATATCCGCTTTTATATTTATTCAGCCGTCCCTTTACGACATTTTAGGATTTGGGGGTAATTGGGGAAAATGATGTTGTTCCTTACAGGTGGTATTCAATGATTTTTTTCTCAGGATTTTCAGACAAGAAAACCATATATTTTATTTCAATTAACATTCCATTTATTTTTTTTTACGAAACACTATTTTTTTATTCTTTCATCTCAAATAACGTTCAATTAACAAGAAAATGTGTCTCACGGACACAATGCCCCGCCTCGCATCTGTTTTGAACAATGCTACATTTCGTGATCAGTAAAGCATGGAGTTGGTTGCATATATATATTTTATTATGATTTTTGTTTAATTTTACCCTAATGGATATTTAATCAAGTTTAATGATAATATATCCTACAAAGAAAAGAAACATAAACCAATGAACAAAACTTGAATTATCACCCTTTTTTATGATAGTGAAGCATGACGTTGGTGGCATGGGTAAATATTTTTTATGTTTTTTGTTTATTTATATCCTAATGTGTGTATATATAAAGTTTCATGGTACATGTAATAGAATTCACCCTTCACAGAAAAAAAAACTTCAACCTGAGGGTAAACTTCATACTATCCCCCTTTTTTCTATGATCAATGAAGAATGAAGTTGGTAGCATGGATAAATTTTTATTGTAATTTTTGCTTAATTATACCCTATTGTGTATTTATATAAAGTTTTATGATAATAAAATACATCCTTCACAGAAAAAAAACTTAAACCTGAGGGTAAACCTCATCCTACCCCCTTTTTTCCATGATCATTGAAGCATGAAGTTGGTAGCATGTATAAAATTTTATTATAATTTCCTGTTTAATTATACCCTAGTGTGTATTTATATAAAGTTTCATGACAATAGCATTACATCCTCCACAGAGAAAAAAACTTCAACCTGAGGGTAAACCTCATTATCCCCTTTTTTTCCTTGATCATTGAAGCATGAAGTTGGTAGCATGGATAAAATTTTATTATGATTTTTGTTTAATTATACCCTAATGTGTATTTATATAAAGTTTCATGACAATAGCATACATCCTTCACAGAAAAAAACTTCAACCTGAGGGTAAACCTAACTTGGGACGGATGAACGGACTGACAGACCCGAACACTATATGCCCCCCTACTAGCGTAGGCGGGGCATAAAAAGTCAATTTTATAAAGGCATCTCCAAAACATAATTACAGTAAAGTTAATTCTTATTTTTCTCTAATATTTTTTTTAAATATCGATTTTAGAAAATCTTATTTGTTTCTAAACATAAGAACTTAATTCATTTAACTTAGTTGTAAGTCTTCCACGGAAGACATGTGTCGCCTGCGTAATATATCACACACAAAAATGGCTAAGTTCCGTCAAACAGGAAGTAGGCATGCATGAGAACCTTGACCCTTTTACACATACTGATACTCCTTGCTAAATTGAAGAAGGCTGGGATATGTCATGTATGTGGTTTCTGAGAAAAACGTGACAGAAATTTTCAAGACTCGAAAAATATTCTAAATTCAGTGAAACATGAATTGGACATGCAAGAGATTCAAAACTCTGTTACACAGTATGCTAAGTTACAGAAGGCTGTGATATGTGGTTTCTGAGAAAAACATGACAGAAATTTTCAAGACTTGAAAAATAATCTAAGTTCAGTCAAACAGGAAGTGGGCATGCAAGAGATTCAAAACTCTATTACACAGTATAGGTCCCCCTACTGATACTCCATGCTTAATTACAGAAGGCTGTGATATGCGGTTCCTGAGTATAATGTGACACAAATTTTTTGTGACACCGATCAGTAAAAATATTCTAAGTTCCGTCAAACAGGAAGTGGAAATGCAAGAGATCCGAAACTTTATTACACGATATAGGTCCCCATACTGATACTCCATACTGAATTGCAGAAGGCTGGGATCTGTCGTTCCTGAGAAAAATGTGACAGAAATTTCAAGACGCAAAAAATATTCTAAGTTCCGTAAAACATGAAGTGGGCATGCGACAGATCCCAAACTCTGTTACACGGTATAGGTCCCCATATTTATACTCCATGCCAAATTGCAGAAGGCTCGGATACATGGTTCCTGAGAAAAATGCGACAGAAATTTTTGTGACGCCGAAACCGATGCCGACGACGCCAACGCAAGACGACGGATAGTGATCCCTATATGTCACCACTGCGTGAAGGCAGGCGACACAATAAAATTGAATACGTATATTAATTTATTGATATATTATCCAAGAACACGCAAAGCTTTGAAATAGCCAGACCATATGCGTACGGTCTGACCGTATGGGTATTTTGAAAAAATACTACTCGTACAGTCCAAATACGCATATGGTCTGGAACATGTACATGTAACACTACATCTACTTACTTTTCAACCAACTTTTGTTTAATTTTCTCAGGTGTAATATCTTTATTGAATACCCCATTGACAGGTCTAATCCTTTCTAGTGGTGCTAGCGCCACTTTATCCAGCAGTTTGTCGATATCTACTGTCTTGGACTTTCCATCTATAATATCTAAAACTAATTAGTACTATATATATTTTACTGTTTAATTGACTGTTATAATAACTAGGTCAATTGCATTAAGTACTGTTGCACATTATCTCTCAATATGCCATTTAGAGTGACAGAGGTTTATTAGATGTGTCACCAGAGAGCATGATTTCCCATAACCTCATAACTCTAGGTTATGACCAAGCTTTCTTAAAAGCCTTTCTCACAGCCCAGACAATTTACTGTGTGTTTATATCTACCTACAACATAACAGGTAGGCTTTCCTGTCACAGACTGACGGGATATTTATTGTTACAATCTACTGAAGTCAACCGTTAGTCTCCTCCCAAATAGTTTTCTGACAGAGAGTTATCAAATAGTTTTCTGACAGAGAGTTATCAGTATCATAAGTGCTTTATCCATGTTAAACATGCACAAACCACATGTTAGTCAGGGCTCTTTAGCCACTAATTCATATGGCCAGGCCTTAGAACACACCATTATTATTTAGCTAAATAAAAATTCCTTCAGAAAATTTACAGCTGTGCATGTATCATTGGATTTGTTTCAAATTACAAGCTGTCCAGGGTCTTTTAAGAAATTTTAGGTATAAAACATAGAAAGCAGCCACAGCCTGCTAGGCTCACCTCATTATCTCATGTGAAACATGTCAGTAAACAGGAATGGACTATATCATTCTTTTTAACGGATCCTTCATGATTAAAATGTAAGTCAACAAGAGGCTCCCTGGAGCCTATATCGCTCACCTGGCTTTCAGTTGCCACAATCAAGCTAACATTGTAAATTATACAGTTGAACTTCAGCCTCTCAAACTTTGGTAGAGCAAACACCACCATTAACTTGGACTCTATTTTAAGTCTGATCATGTTTTATCGTACTTCTTTGTTGGGCTTTTTTTACAAAAATTGTCTTGCTAAGGACCACTTTCGACATCATGCAGTTTTAAAGTCGAGTCATTATTTGGTAAATGGCAGTCAACAACATTTTTTAACACCATATCTTTACGTTACGACATCAATATCTAATTGGAAACCAAATTCTATTGAAATCAGACTATGTTGAATTTTCCCGCCTTTCTGGCGGCCATTTTGAAAATGGCAGTCAACAAACAATTTTCAACACTGGTTTTGCAGTAACGACATCAATATCCACTTGGAAACCGAATTTCATTGAAACCAGACAATGTTGAATTTTCCCGCCTTTTTTGGCAGCCATTTTGAAAATGGCAGTCAACAAACAATTTTCAAATCCGGTTTTGAAAATGGCGGTCTACGAACAATTTTTAACATCAGTTTTGAAGTTGCTAAATCAATACCTTTTTGGAAACCAAATTTCATTGAAATCGTACAATGTTGAATTTTCCCGCCTTTTTGGCGGCCATTATTAAAATGGCAGTCAACAAACAATTTTCAACATCGGTTTTCCAGTAGCGACATCAATATCCACTTGGAAACCAAATTCCATTGCAATCAGACTATGTTGAATTTTCCTGCCTTTATTGGTGGCCATTTTGAAAATGGCGGTCAACGAAGAATTTTTAAAATCAGTTTTTGAAGTTGTTACATCAATACCTTTTTGGAAACCAAATTTCATTGAAATCGGACAATGTTGAATTTACCCGCCTTTTGGGTGGCCATTTTGAAAATGGTGGTCAACGAAGAATTTTCAACACCGGTTTTGAAGTCGCAACATCAATATCTATTTGGAAACCAAATTTCATTGAAATCGGAAAATGTTGAATTTTTCCCGCCTTTTTTTGGGCGGCCATTTTGAAAATGGCAGTGAACCAATAATTTTCAAAATCAGTTTTGAAGTCGCCACAGCATTGCAAACATTTTATCAATTTAGACTTAACCTTCATCTTCTATAGTTTTGGAAATAAAAGATGAAAAATAAGAAAATTTCAAAAATTCTGTGAAAAAAGGGCAATAACTCCTAGAAGGGTTTTTGGATTATCTTCAAAATTTCAGGGTAGGTAGATCTTGACATGCTGAACATTTTTGCAATTTCAAGTTGACTTCTATCTCTTATAGTTTTTCTGATAAGAAATTAATAAAGTTAAAATTTTGCAAATTTCACACAAAAAGGGCAATAACTCCAAGACGGGTTTTCTGATTTTCTTCAAAATTGCAGGGTAGGTAAATCTTGCTATGCTGATCACTTTTACCCCCATATCAGTATTTTGATATCTGTAACGGTTTTTGAGTTATTGGCAAAAAACAACAATTTACCCCTATGTTCTATTTTTAGTAACAGCAGCCATGTTGTTTAGTCTTCGGACTAATCGAACACAATTTTTAAACTGTATACCCTGGTGATGCTTCAGGCCAAGTTTGGTTACAATTGACTCAGCAATTTCAGAGGAGAAGATTTTTGAAATTGTTTTGACGGACGACGGACGGACGACGGACGCAAAGTGATGGCAAAAGCTCACATGGCCTTTTAGGCCAGGTGAGCTAAAAACTGCATCCAAAGCATTCACTGCAGCTGTCATCACAAAATGCATCATATATACCAATATGAATGATGTGGGAAACAGTGATTTTGTAAGCCTTGTTTTACTAACTTATAAAGGCTGTTTCCCCTGGGACTTTTTCCCAAATGTGAGCACAACTACCTTTTTTTCTTCCCAATCATGTTGACAAAATTCCCAAAAAGAGTGAGATCCCATATTAGATTCTTCCAAATCATTAAACTGTTCCGTTCTTTGTAGTAAATAAATACTTTTTTATATGCATATTGTCTTTAAGTGTCCCTACAATGAATCCTGAAAACCATTTCTGGTGACATAGAATGGTTTTACAGAATTTAATGTTTGAAGTTAACCTCCCAATTTATCGAAAATTGTACTAAATTTTCCCAATCAAAAAGGTACAGGCAGTTTTTAAAACAGGCAACAAAATCACTGGGGAAATGTCAGTAAGCAGGAATTGACCATTCTACCTAAACAAATAACTCATGCGTAAAATGTAGGTCACAGACAGCATCCAAGCAAGCGTTGTTGTTGACATCCCAAAATGCATCATACATACCAATATGGTTGATGTGGGACATGTCAGTAAGTGGTAATGGACTTAAACCATTCTGCCTGACCAAGTCGCTCATGCATAAAATATAAGTCACAGTCAGTATCTGAAGCATGCATTGTCATTGTCATCCCCAAATGCATCATACATACCAATATGGTTGATGTAGGACAAGTCAGTGAGCGAGAATGGACTTTAACCATTCTACCTAAACAAGTCGCTCATGCATAAAATGTAGGTCACAGACAGCATCCGAAGCATGCATTGTCGTTGTCATCCCCAAATGCATCATACATACCAATATGGTTGATGTAGGACATGGCAGTAAGTGGGAATGGACTTTAACCATTCTACCTAACCAAGACGCTCATGCATAAAATGTAGGTCAGAGACAGCATCTGAAGCATGCATTGTCGTTGTCATCCCAAAATGCATCATACATACCAATATGGTTGATGTGGGACATGTCAATAAGTGGGAATGGACTTTAACCATTCTACCTTACCAAGTCACTCAAGCATAGAATATTATGACATGTCAGTAAGCGAGAATGGACTTTAACCATTCTGCCTAACCAAGTCGCTCATGCATAAAATATAATTCCCAGTCAGTATCTGAAGCATGCATTGTCGTTGTCATCCCCAAATGCATCATACATACCAATATGGTTGATGTGGGACTTGTCAGTAAGCTGGAATGGACTTTTAACCATTCTTCCGTACTGGACGCCAATGCAGACGCCAACTTCATGAGGTGAGCTAAAAAGAAACTCTAGGGCTTATGTTAGAATTTTCTAACTAAATTAGCACAATTAAGGTTGACTCTCCTTTGCAAATAAGCAAGAAAGATTACAAATAGTTTGTAGTCAAAACTTTGTCACAAGCCACCAACAATATACAAACAGTATAAACCTTACATGCAGAATTAAATTAGAATTAGCATGAAAAATATGGGAATTTAAGTTCAAAGTTTTAAGGGATTTTGGCAAAGCTGTAAAAATAGGATTCATGGGAATTTTAGAGCAGCTGGACAGCTTAACGTTACCTCCCAATATGCCACTCTTTACTTGACAGTTTACGGCAGCACAGGTTTCCTTGACTCGACTGAGGTACATAATATCCTGAACCATGTCTGACGATCCATCACCAGGATCAGATTTAATGTGGGGACGAGGTGCACTCACTGGTCTGTCATTACTATCTTTTTTCTCTGTAAACAGAAATAAAAAAGCATGGAAAAAATTAGTTCTACAGGATATTATATATATAATATAGGCAAATGATTTTACAGAAATAATACTTGCAATCAAAAGCACATTTTTTGTTGCTAAGGACCACTTTCGACACCAGTTTTGAAGTCAAGAGATCATTTTGTAAATGGCAAATCAACAAACAATTTTCAACATCGGTTTTGAAGTTGCAACATCAATACCTATTTGGAAACAAGTTTCCATTGAAATCGAACAATGCTGAATTTTTCCGCCTTTTTTGGCAGCCATATTGAAAATAGCAGTCAACAAACTATTTTCAACACTGCTTTTGAAGTCACAACACCAATATCTATTTGGAAACCAAATTTTATTGAGATCAGACAATGTTGAATTTTCCCCCCTTTTTTGGTGGCCATTTTGAAAATGGCTGTCAACAAATAATTTTCAGTGCTGCTTTTAAAGTCGCAACATCAATATCTATTTTGAAACCAAATTTTATTGAAATCGGACAATATTTAATTTTCACGCCTTTTTCGGCAGCCATTTTGAAAATAGCAGTCAAGGAATAATTTTCAACAATCTGCAATTTACCCCTATGTTCTATTTTTAGCAACAGCGGCCATGTTGGTTGGCTGGCAGAAAAATGCCACATCAGTTTGAGAAGCCATACCCAGAGGATGATTCAAGTGAAGTTTGGTTTCATTTGGCCCAGTGGTTTCAGAGGAGAAGATCTTTGAAATTGTTGACAGATGGACGACGGACGCATAGTGCTGGCACAAGCTCACATGGCCTTTTAGGCCAGGTGAGCTAAAAATGGATAAAATATTTGCTTGTATGCAAAAATTTCAAAAATTGTCAGTCTTGGACATTTTCAGGAAATTTACCAAAGCTGAAATCAGGATGGAATTCCAAAATCCCAGGTGAGCTAAAAATGAGAACCACATACTTAGTTTTCCTGAATATTTGTGAAGTTGATACCTGCGCAAAATTATTTTATACAACAAAAGCTGTCGCATATGTGTTAACTTTCACATTTAGCATGACACTCAAACTAACTCAACCATTCTCCAACTAATGTAAAACGTCCAACTAACGTACTTTCTTTTTTGTATTATTATACATGTGAAATTATCATACATGTCCGGTTACATGTTGCAGGTTAAAGATTAAAAAGTGTTGATATAGGTAGTTAATTAGAAAGGTGTTGTTTATATAGCAATCAGCCAGCACTGACAATGATTACTAGGAATCAACACAATTATAATATTGATACCTTTTTAATGTCTTTTATTACCTCCCTTGTATAATTTTCTTTTTTATAAATAATTACCCTCAAATATTTCTGTGAAATATCCCTATTTACTGGAATATTTTGTAAAGTTTTGTCTGACAAATTATTTTTAGACATTTTTCCAATCCTTTTTGTTTTCTGATAAATAAATAGTTGTATCTGTTTACTTTTATAAGAAGTTATCAATAAATTTCACACAGTTGAATGCTACTCAATGAGCCTAAATGGCCATAACTTCACACAAATTATAACCATTGAAATAACAAAGCTAACCACTGTCTTACAAGTGATAAGATTTGGATTTTTTTAGCAATGTTGTTTCTGAACACATATCCCATTCTCATCAGCTGAACCATTGTGACAGCAAGATAACTCAGCAGTTCATATACAAATGCTAAGCAGGCTCTAGAGAAAGTGCTCATGGATAGATGCAAAAGATCACCTTTAATATTATTTTGTGACGTGAGCAATAATAAGGATTATGACATTATTTGCTATTCCCATCCATGTTGGACAAAAAATTCCTTGCGCGAGATCTCCAACTTAGCTCAAACAGGGGAAATTACCCATGATGTTGTTACAATACGTTAACAGGTATGCCGTCGTCCAGTGGCAGCTAGACACACCCTGCTTATTGAACTTTGAATCAATATGGTAACTACAAATTTATGTGGGTGTGGACACAGCAAAAAATGTGGCCACAATTTGACAAAATGATATAATCCTCAAGAAATAACTTTTCACAAAGGTTCCAATGAATATTCTGTCAAATCAAACAAAAACATAATTCACCCTTTTTGGGCCTCTTTGACATTTTTAAATTAGCTTTAAACAAAATTTGTTTCAGCACTTCGAAAACAACTATGAGGATCACAATGGAAATAAAGGGCTACGCCGAGCGCAGCATGATACGACCGCAGCATGTCGACCACTGAAATTTCAACAAAAGTAGTTTAAAGTGAATGTGGACACAGTAAAGAGCTTGACACAATAATTAGATGGACACAAAAAGAAGCTTGACACAGTTGTTAGAAGAAATATACTAGGGAAAAAAATCAACCCTTTTGATCACTTATTGATAAAAAAAAAAAACGTAAGAGCTATGCAAAATATGTTACTATCAACTAAAACTTTACATCCATAAAAATCCAAACAAAAAATTCCATCGAAATCTGATGAAAAATAAAGATTTGACATATTTAGAAAATTGCAATTTTGGCCCATTTGACCCTTTGTAGCTTGGAAAAGGTAAGAGCTACACAAAATCTGTTGGCATACCACTGAAAGCTTAGATTAAGAGGAATCAAAAAAAAAAATCAAATCAAAATCCGATGAAAAATAAGGATTTGACATATTTAGAAAAATTGCAATTTTGGCCCCTTTGACCCCTTATAGCTCGGAAACGGTAAGAGCAACGACAAATCCATTGACATGTTACTCAAAGCTTAGATCAAGAGGAATCCAAAGAAAAAAATCCCATCGAAATCCGATGAAAAATAAAAATTTGACATTATTTGGGAAAATTGCAATTTTGGCCCCTTTGACCCCTTGTAGCTCGGAAACGGTAAGAGCTACATAAATTCCGTTGGCATACCACTGAAAGCTTAGATCAAGATGAATCCAAAGAAAAAAATCTCATCGGAATCCAATGAAAAATAAAGATTTGACATATTTAGGAAAAATTGCAATTTTGGCCCCTTTGACCCCTTGTAGCTCGGAAACAGTAAGAGCTACACAAAATCCGTTGATACAGTGCTGAAAGCTTACAATGAGAGGTATCTAAAGAAAAAAATCCCATTGAAATCCGATGAAAAATAAAAAATTTAAGGTAATCTGTATGTTTGCAATTTTGGTCCCGTTGGGCCCCTCACAGCTTGGAAAGGAAACAAATTATCAAAAATCTTGTGGTGCAGCACTAGTTTATTTTTCATAAGGAATCCATTGCAAAAAACTCCATCAAAATTGGACTTAAAATAAAAAATTGAAATTTTTGAAAATCGCCCCTTTTGGGCCCCATTTATCTCGTGAACGGTACATGCCTCGTGAAATCCGTTGGCACACTCCAGTTGGAAATTTTCTAAGGAGTACACTGAAAGAAACCCCATCAAAATCCAATAAATAATAAAGATTCTACAGTCAAATATGTGAAAACACCCAATTTAACCCTTTTTTGGCCCCTAATTCTGAAATGGGTGGGGCCAAAAACTAAAGGAAAAAAACATTTCTCAAGAATGTTCCAAGAAACATCATACTAAAATTTGAAAACAATCCGTCCACTAGAACCAAAGTTATGCTGTCCACAGACATGAAAATACCTAATTTAACCCCTTTTTGGCCCCTTTTTTGCCTCTTTTTCAAAAACGGGTGGGGCATGGAATGCGAAAATAAAACCCGGGCTTAAGCTTGTGCCAACAAACATCATACTAAAATTTGATAACAATCTGTTCACTAGAACCAAAGTTATGCTGTCCACAGACGCCAACGCCGACGCCAGCGCCATACCATAATACGACCACAAAATTTTTGCGGTCGAATGAAAAGTGTTTCTTTCTTTCCAATTTATTTCATAATATCTACCCTTTGAATTTTTCTTTGAAAAATTGTCCAAGTCCAAAGAATCATTGCAGAAGGAATCAATAACTAGAGGCTCTCAAGAGCCTGTATAGCTAACCTGGTCCATGACTGGCATAACTGCAGCCCAAATCAACCCAATGTTAAAGTGTATCATTTTCTAGAAGTTTCAAAGGAGAAAATCTTTGAATGTGCTTTCCGAATAGGGTCCATTGTTAAACTATGTCCCCCGCTGGCGGCCATCCTGGAATACATGTGGACTTACCAAACATTCTTCGATAGGTACCGACTATTGACAGTTGTCACCAAGTATGGTTCCAATTGGGCAAGTAGATTCAGCAGTTTCCACAGTAATTTTAAGCCCCACTATCCATTACAACCCAATTTCAGACCATCAGTCAAAAAAAAAAATTTGGGCAGGGGTTCCCCTTTAAAGCAGATAATACATATTGCTGAAATCAAAACATTCAAAGTCCCTCTTTCCATAAAAAAAATTTTGGCAGGGGTTCCTCTTTATAATCTAGTTTAAACATATTTCTTATATTGTGAAGAAACACATTGCTACATCAATATCTATTTGGAAACCAAATTTCATTGAAATTGGACAATGTTGAATTTTCCCGCCTTTTTTGGTGGCCATTTTGAAAATGGCATTCAACAAACAATTTTCAACATCAGTTTTTGAAGTCACAGCATCAATATCTATTTGGAAACCACATTTCATTGAAATCGGACAATGTTGAATTTTCCAGCCTTTTTTGGCAGCCATTTTGAAAATGGCATTCAACGAACAATTTCTAACATCGGTTTTTTAAGTTGTGACATCAATACTTATTTGGAAACCAAATTTCATTGAAATCGGACAACGTTGAATTTTCCCGCCTTTCTTGGTGGCCATTTTGAAAATGGCGGTCAACAAACAATTTTCAACATTGGTTTTTTTGGTCGCAACATCAATATCTATTTGGAAACAAAATTTTATTGAAATCGAACAATGTTGAATTTTCTCGCCTTTTTTTGGTGCCATTTTGAAAATGGCGGTCAACGTACGATTTTCAACACCACTTTTGAAATCACCACAGCATGGCAAACATTTTATCAATTTACACTTAACCTTCATCTTCTATAGTTTTGGAAATAAAAGATGAAAAATATGAAAATTTTGAAAATTCTGTGAAAAAAGGGCAATAACTCATAGAAGGTTTTGGATTTTCTCCAAAATTTCAGGTTGGGTAGATCTTGATATGCTGAACATTTTTGCAATTTGAAGTTGACCTCTATCTGCTATAGTTTCTTTGATAAAAAATAAAAAACATTAAAATTTTGAAAAAATTTCTGAAAAAAGGCAATAACTCCAAAACTGGTAATCAGATTTTCTTCAAAATTGCAGAGCATGTAGATCTTACCATGCTGATCACTTTGACATCTGTCAGATTTTTGATATCTTTAACGGTTTTCGAGTTATTTGCCAAAAACTACCCCTATGTGCTATTTTTAGTAACGGCAGCCATGTTGTTTGGTCCTCGCACTAATCGAACACAATTTTTAATCTACGTACCCTGGTAATGATTCAGGCCAAGTTTGGTTAAATTTGGTTCCAGTGTTTCAGAGGAGAAGATTTTTGTAAAAGTTTACGACGGACTGACGGACGACGGATGGACGGACGGACGGAGGGACGACAGACGGACGCCAAGTGAAAAAATAGCTAATATGGCCTTTTAGGCCAGGTGAGCTAAAAAGTCAACATCAAATTATCTCCCCTTCCTGGTTTCGGGTAATAGTTATATTCATTCATGCACAACTCCTCTTAATGCATATGGTTCATTTCCTGAAAACAGGAAGTAAGTGAAGGTGAAACAAACAACCTTTACAGTGTTGGTGTACTTTTGTACACGGTGGTTTAGTATTGTACAGTGATGAATAACAAATCAAAATAGCAAAAAACTTTCAATCCACCCTGAACTACTATATACAATTATTTAAAGCAATCTTATATACAAAATTGGATATTTCAAAGTAATTTCCATGTATCACATCCCTGAAAAACAACATCATTCTACAGTGCTCCTTCGTTTTACCGTCCCTCTTAAATGGGACCCTCCCTTATCGCAGCCCATTTTCAAAGTCAGGTTTTAAAAAGTTGAATAGTTTCTATGAGGGTTATTCCCTTATTATAATATTACCACCCTCACTTATTGCCAAAAAGTTCCTTTGACCCAAAGGGGTGCACTGTATATACCCTTTGATGACTTCATTATTATCTTCCATCAAATTAGGAGCATTTTTCTACACATTATTAATCTTTTACCAATTTTAATCTTGTCCCTTGTGTCTCTTGCTATGTCTACAATGATTCTATTTCCATGGACTAACCACTTGTCTAGTTCTTGTACTGCTTTCAAAGCTTCCGAAGAAGTGGCAAATCTTACAAATCTACAAAAATTAAATATCGACATCAACAAAGCTTATGCCATAGTTCAATTTTGAAATTATGGATTTCCCTTGTTTAGGTTCTAGTGCTGCTGATGAGGAATTAATTTCCGAAATTGCCATACAGCTCATTAAAATTATTGCAGTTGGAGTTTACATATGTGTTATGGTCTCATGTTCATTTACTCCATATCCTTTCGTAAAATATTTGTTCCATTTCCTAAATTTTACCATGTTTTTGTACGGATTTTGTCCAATGAACACTTACTCCATATCGTATACTTTTTCAATTACAGTCCAACTTCGAAGGCTTGAACACCCAAGGGACCGATGAAAACAGTTCAAGCCAAAGGGGTGTTCAAAATATCGAGGTCGAACTATGTTTAAGGTAGATAGACAGTAATATTTATATCCATGAGATTTTGTTGTAAGTCAGCACAGTTGAAGAACCAATCTTACTTATTCGAAATCTGAAATAAAAAGTATGGGTCACCATGCTTGCTTTTTCTAGAATTGAGATCAAACTTTGCTAATTTTTAGCCATTTCTTCACTTAAATTTACAAAGAATGCACGGGAAAATATGGAAAGGCAATTTTTAACTTAATAGAAATGAACTTTTTATCCATGAGAATTTGACGTATTTTTGTGATCATATAGCTTATGAAGTAATTTATTGGTTACAATAATAAAATGTATATGTCACCATGCTTTTAACGGAGATATTTTAAAAAGTTTTCGGAATTAACATTATTTACGGGAAAAGGGAGTTAATTCGCGGCAAAGTAAACGAAATATGACGTTTAAAATCTGTCATTCAATTATGACGTCACAAAAGAAAAGCTGTCAAATTACGGTTCCGGCCAAAAAATCAAACCTAACCTGTATACGACTCTTTATTTTTCAAATGCTCGATTGAATTGCGCAGCGCAACAGTGTCTATCTACCTTAAACTTGGACAAAGGGACCACAAAAAGGGTTCGAGGCATCCATGGTGTTTGAGTTATTGCAGTTCGAGCCATCGAAGTTCTACTGTGTATGTATTTGCCACTAAGTTTACATCAATTATAAACAATCAGAGCATACCTAGATTATTAGATCAGCTGAGATCTGATAAAAACATTTTATAAAGTTAACATTGTCTCCGTTTTAAACCTTTCAATTAATCATAACATTTATGCTATACTTCATTTACTCCATATCCTTTCATAAAATATTTAACACAGAATTATTAAAAAATTTGTGGAACTTGTTTAATTCATAGAGTTGCACGACAAAAAAATGTATCATTATTTTTTATATTCATCAAATTCCATTAGTTATATACATTATAAATGTACATATTATTCTATTTTTTATCTATAAAGAGATTATAAATGCATAAACTTTATGGAAATGATTTTTTCATATGAATGTGTCAAATGTTTACTTGGCAATGACATTGACAAAAATATTGTGATATCATTTTTTAAAAGTGATTTTCACTAGTGACATATATTCATTTTATCAAAGTCGGAAAACTCAGCAAATCATAGCTATCTATATCATAGTGTGTTCTATTCAACACAACAGCAGATTAAATATGTTGCTCAGAAACTTATGGATTCACCAGATTTTTTATAATTTCTAATAGCTATTCCAGAAAAATTTATCACCAAGGGGCGGGGAACGCCAGTTTTAATTTTTTTCTCTTGGTAGTTGGGGCCTGATGTTGACTAATGGTACAAATAATATTTTTTTTCTATTGGTGGTGGGGTCTAAAATCTATGGCGTTCACTTTTCATAGTGTATGACTATCGATTCAACAATACTTGGAATACATACCCATAATTAGCGGTCAACTTTTCATAGTGTACGACTATCAATTCAATGATACTTGGAATACATACCCATATTTAGTGGTCCACTTTTCATAGTGTACGACTATCAATTCAACGATACTTAGAATACATACCCATAATTAGTGGTTGACTTTTCATAGTTATCAATTCAACGATACTTGGAATACATACCCATAATTAGTGGTCCACCTTTCATAGTGTACGACTATCAATTCAACGGTACTTGGAATACATACCCATAATTAGTGGTCCACTTTTCATAGTGTACGACTATCAATTCAACGGTATTTGGAATACATACCCATAATTAGTGGTCCACTTTCCATAGTGTACGACTATCAATTTAACGATACTTGGAATACATACCCATAATTAGTGGTCCACTTTTCATAGTGTACGACTATCAATTCAACGATACTTGGAATACATACCCATAATTAGTGGTCCACTTTTCATAGTGTATGACTATCAATTCAACGATACTTAGAATACATACCCATAATTAGTGGTTGACTTTTCATAGTGTACGACTATCAATTCAACGGTACTTGGAATACATACCCACATTTAGTGGTCCACTTTTCATTGTGTACGACTATCAATTCAACAATACTTGCAATACATACCCATAATTAGTCGTAGACTTTTCAGGTTCTTCACATATAAATATGTCCATTACCTCACCACAACCTTTGAAAAGGTCATACAAGTCATCCTGAAATTTATATGAAATAGGGGTGTAATGATGCACCTTTTTTGCAAATGATATGTTTTGCTATATTCTACCTGCATTATGTTTCATACCGCAATAAATTTTAGAATTAATTTTTCCTTGCAACTCTGTCGCCATTACAACTGAGATCGCATGTGACATTGCAGAAAACACAGGAGATTGAAATAATCAGAATAAATTGAATGATTAAAAAAATGTTAATTAGGCCCTATCAAGTTAATTTGTAGATTCTCATCCACCTGTAACAAAAAATCAGGGATGGGTGGGAGGGTTTTATTTTATATTTTTTACTGATTTTCACTAGAATTGATAGAAATTTAAAGAAAATTTCTGAATAATTGAAAAAAAGAAAAAAAATTGAGATTAGAAAAAATGGGGCGGGTGTGGGGATCAGAATCTATCAATTAATTTGATGTGGCTTTATTTATTATTTTGCAATAGAAAAAAGAAGGCCGATAATATTTTTTTTCAGTGCACAAGTTATCAGAGCTGTATCTTTTGTATCGTTAGCGGCCTTTCCAATACCATATACTGAACTCTCATAAAAAATACCATGATTTAGGTACATACCGTGAATGGCAAATTGAAACTGTCCTATGCTCGACAAAGGACAAAGTCAATAACAGGCTGATTTCAACTACAATTTCAGTTAATTTCTAGCTTGCAGAAGATTTTCTATGATGTTCACTTGACAGTTGAAGCAAACCAAGTTAAAAGAAAAATACCAAATGTAACATGCAGTTCTGATGTCATGACAAAACTACTTTTGACTGCTTTCATACAAATACAACAAATTTTGCATATTTGGAACAGTTTCCTAATTAGAGCACATTCAAGGTCTAATTAAAGTACATAATAAGCTAATTTATTTGTACAAATGAATTTGACAATTCATTGTTGTTCTTGCATGCACTTCATTATTAAGAACAAGAGGCTCTTTAAAGCCTGTACTGCTCACTTGGACAGTGACTTACATGGATAGTCAATCTTAAAGGGGCAAAACTTAAAGTATGGTTCCAATATGCCCATAGGTTTCCACAAAGAAGAACTTTGAAAGTGTTTCAATAGTGTCCAATGTAAAATTAAGTTCCCTGGTGGTAGTCAACTCATTTTGGATTAAGTGTGAACCTGAAAAGCACTTTTTTTGCAACGGACTACCCAAGGAATATTGTGGCCAAGTTTGATTCCAATTGGCTAAGTCGTTGCAAAGGAGAGCTCTTTTCCCTGACCAAGTGGCAGTCATTTTGGATTAAGTGTGAACCTGAAAAGCACTTTTTTGCAACGGACCACCCAAGGACTATTGTGGCCAAGTTTGGTTCCAATTGGCTAAGTAGTTGCAAAGGAGAGCTCTTTAAAAGCGTTCCCAAATGGGTCAATGTTAAATTATGTTCCCTGCTGGCAGCCATCTTGAATAAAGCCCAAACCTGAAAGCACCTTTTTTTCAAGGGACCACCTAAAAGTTATTGTGGCCAAGTTTCGTTCGGACTGGCCAACCAGTTTCAGATCTCATGGACATCTTAGAATGCTTCCTATAGGATCCAATGTTAAACATTGTTCCCTGTTGATGGCAAAAGCTTGGACCTTAAAAGCACATTTTAGCAGGGAACCAGCTAAACACTATCGTGACCAAGTTTGGTTGCTTTGACTCAGCAGTTTCAGAGCAGAAGATCTTTGAATGTTAAACTATGTTCCCCGTTGGCAGCCATATTTGATATAGCACAGACCTGAAAACTCTTTTTTGCAGGGGACAACCTGAAGACTTGCGGCCAAGTTTGGTTCCAAATTGCTTTGCAGTTTCAGAGGAGAAGAACTTTGAAAGTGTTTTCTCAAGGGGTCTGATGTTAAACTTTGTTCCCTGCTGGTGGCCATCTTGGAAATAGTGCTGACCTGAAAAATACCATTTTTGCAGGGGACCACTTAAAAGACTACTGTGGCCAAGTTTGGTTCTAATAGGCTAATATTTAAGAGAATATCTTTGAATTTGTTTTACATTCATAGGGTCTAATATTAACCATTTTTCTATGCTGGTGGCCATCTTTGATATAGGGCACAACTGAAAAAAAAATACCTCTTCCAGAGGGGTCCACCTTAAGACTATTGTGGCAAAGTTTTTTTTTTCCAATTGGCATGGCAGTTTCAGAGGAGAATATCTTTGAATGTGTTTGTCATATGGTCAAATGTTAAAACATGTTCTCCACCGGTATGACTGGCAGCAATCTTTGAAATTGACCAGAAAGAAACCTTTTTATAGGGCACCATCTGAAGACTATTGTGGCCACCTTAATTTTTTTTTGGCTTAGTAGTTTCAGGAGATTTTCAAATGTGTTTTCCCATAGGGTCCAATGTTAAACTGTGTTCCCTGCTTGAGCCCATGTTGTATGTATATGACCTTTTTTGCTGAGCCCCAACTAAAGACTATAGTGTCAAAGATTGGTTCCAATTGGCTAAGTAGTTTCAAATCTAGAGAAGAAGATCTTTGAATGAAAGGTTGAAACCGATAAACAAAAGACGAAAAGTGATGACAAAAGCTCATCCACTATAGTAATCTGACCTAAAAAGTAATCAAAATTTGTCAAATGTCCAATTTGTCTATTCTTCTACACTTTCATGGTAAATATCAATACATCAATATTTGAGAAATCTTACTGTTTACTGTTAGATGGCACAGCCATTTGAAGTTTTGAACATCTTTGAAAAAAATCTATGCTGAATGCCTAATCAAATGGACAAGGTGGGCTAGATTGTCTAAATTTCATAGTACGTTCGCAGAAACATGAGATACATACTAAAAAGTATGATTTTCACACTCAGTTTA